>CABHPH010160906.1:0-17935 GCA_902168325.1 Peromyscus nudipes
AATGACTACCTTTCTTGTCCCTAGCTCATGAACTGAAATCCTAGCCCCACTATGTGGGAATGTGACTGTGTTTGGAGATGTGAGTTGGTTCTTGAGTCCCACCTTGCTGAGGCAGACCTCTCTTGTAGTTTCTGCTCTGTATATTCCAGGACAGAGCTGCTGGGATTGCAGAAGCATGCTACTGCATCCGGCATTCATTCATTTACCCATTCACTCATTCTTTTTTGTTTGTTTTTTTGGTTTTTTGGTTTTTTGGGCACAGATTCTCTCTGTAGCCCTGGCTGTCCTGGAACTCACCATGTAGACCAGGCTGGCCTCAAACTTACCAAGATCTGCCTACCTCTGCCTCCTGAGTGCTGGGGTTAAAGGCGTGCGCCACAATGCTCTGCCTTGCATTTTTACGTACGTGGGCTCTGGGTACAGAATTCAGTGTTTTTTTACCCACTAGGCCATGTTGTTGGCCTTGTCCAGACAATCCTGATGGAGTTACTGACAGTCTTCCTGGTGGGAGAGACAGGGATCAAGGGCCAAGGGGAGACATGATGTGTGTGTGTGTGTATGAGGTCAGGATTTTCCAAGATTAACCTTGCCAGTGTAACGCCTTGACAGGTAGCTTCACGCCAATGAAAGGCCTCTTGTTAATTAAAAGAGGCAGGAAAAGGTCAAATACCAGGCAGGCTGCTGTAATGTGGGAGTTGCCCACTCCCGGTGTTTCCCCACTATGCCCGCACCATGGGAACCCTTTACCTCAGGCTCCATCTGGCTCTGAGTAGACCAGATGATAGCCCTACAGGGACTGATAAAGGGGGAGCAAGGCGGTGATGATAGGGATCCCTGGTCCTTAAAAGTCCTTTGCAGGCCTCTGCACTCCTATCTCCAACACTCTTAAGTTCTAATTAGAGGCCAGGCTTGCCGTGCACACGCCAAGGAGATAGACCCACCCACCAGGTAATGGGGGTGGGGGGGCAGCATCAGGGCCTTGGGTGGGGGAGGTGGAAGAGGGTGAAAACACAGACAGGATCTCATCTTGGGCCACCCTCAAGTGGGCAGGGTTCTAGAGAAAGCTCGGCAAGAAAAGGAATCTACCCTAGATACCCTGTGCCTGTCCAGCCCCTCTGCACTGGCTGGATCTAGCCGCCACAGCAGTGCCCTCCATCTCCTCCAAGTTCGGCTAAGTTCTCATTATTTAAAACGAATGGAAACAAGCACATTCCTCTCCAAAACACAGACAAAACAAAAACCATAATAACCAAGCAAACAACCCTTGTTCTGTGGCTCTCTGCTCACTCCTCTTCACCCCAGCATCTGCCAACAACGACACAGCAAGTACGCACTGACATCCTGCAGACCTGACTTTGCCAAGCCTGGTTTTGTCCCATCAAGCTGTGCACAGTCGGGAGACTGAGTCTCCTTTTCTGAGTCTCATACTCTGCTTCTGACAGAAGGCATCCCTACCATGACTGGCCGAGGTATTTTCTTAGAGGAGGCACGGCAGCCCACCGACGAGCTACCTGGGTGAGGTCTGGCCCCCACCACACGTGGCAATTATTCTCACCCACTCCTGTCTCTCCTTTCTCTCTTTGTTCTTCCTCTCTGCCTTGGCCTTGCCCCACCCCTACTGTCCAACCATCTTGGACACACACAGATACTTGCTAGATGATTGGCATTTGATTGCCAACACCCGGGCATGGGGGTGGGGTGGGGGTTGGGGGTGGGGGGCATGTAGACACATCTCCTGTCTGATTCACTGTAGTTCAATTCTTCTTCCTTGGAAAAAATCAGTGATAGTCTTCCCTCTGACTCAGACTGGAATCCAGTAGGGAAACCCTGTTCTCTCCTCCATGATGCTCACTGGCAGGCAGAGGGCCTCTCAGACACTCCTGCTCCTTCTCCCCCACACTCGCTCGCTCGCTCGCTCGCTCGCTCTCCTACTGAATAATGAAGATGCCCTTAGATCCTAGCTAGCTCCCTCCCTCCTGGCTCCCGGCCTCTGATATATTTGATCCCAGATAGCATAATTTTTCACTTAAATGTGAATGTATTTGTGAATTGATAGAAAATAGTTCTCACTCGGGTGATATAATACAGGGCTGCCCCATCCCGGCTGCTATTTTGATTGTGACTTAAATGGATGAGGCCATCAATAATTATTTTATTGAACAGGCACATAAAAAATGATGCTGGGCTGAAGTAATTTCCCAGGCGAAGACAAGCTAATGCATTGGGGCGTAGGCTACCTTTGCAGCCCTGAGCCTGTCGCAGAGTGCTGGTGGGGGGGGGATCCTTCCTTACCCACAGGTCCCTTCCCTAGGGGAGGACTTCCCTGCAAAGTGGCTGTGGGTGACCTGAACGCTGCTGTGAGGAGTCCCTGAAGCACTTCCTGGGTCATCTTGCTTTCTGCTCTGTAACCTGGGGTCTCTGCAGGAGGAGAAGACCTCTCAGACAGGCTGAGGGCTGCATGGATGCTACAGCTCCTCCAGCTAGTGCCTGGTGGGGTGGGGGGAAGCTTGCAGCTAGCCCCTAACAGCCTGGTTGCAGAGCCATCTCAGAAGCCTTTGCAGTTGTACCCCTGTGCCCCCAAGTTGTGATTTGGGGGAATAACACCGTGATACTGAGTTACTCTTGGTCCTTAGGAGTCTAGCACCCCCAAACACACCCTCTGAAGGGGGAAGCACAGAGTAAAGCTGTCCAAGGGGACACGAAAAGCACAACTTCCAAAATAAGGCCCTTGAGCAGCTGCTTGACGGTAAGTTCGCGCTTACAGTCACTTGGTAAGTGTCTGCCGACCCGAGCCTGGGTTAGGGTGCTAGGCAGGGCGGGGCGCGACCTGTCAACCACAGTCCAGCTGCGGAGACACACCGCTGTCTGGTTAACAGTTTCCCGAACTCTAGCCTTTTATGTCTCACCATGCTTTTAAGCTCACTGACATGCCATGTTTTAGTTCCTTAAGCCAGCATGCTAATGTCGTCATATCTGTGGCAATAAATTCACTAAACCGTTATCTGATATATTCTCTTTGTCTCTGTCTCTCTGTGGATCTGTCTCTGTCTGTCTCTCCATCTCTTTTTTCCTTTTTTTTTTCTTTTTGAGATGGAGCCTCATGTAGCATAAACTAGCCCCAAATTCCCTATGTAACCAAGGACAACCTGAGCTTCTCATCTTCCTGCCTCCGTCTGGGCAGGGGTACGTCTGCTAAGGGGCAGGGATCACATGAGGCTCCATACCTGGTTTATGTGGTGCTGGGGCTCAAACCCAGGGTTTTATGTATGTTAGACAAGCATTCGACCGACTGAACTGGATCCACACTCCTCTCCTACCCCATCTTTGTCAACATATAGCCCAAGTCTGGCTTCAGAAACCTAATCCCCTTGCCTGGGTCAGCTGAGGGCTAGGATTATAAGCATACACCACCACCATGCTTGCCTGCCTCCCTTTACTTTCCTAATGCTCATCAAAAATAAAAGCCTGACTGAAGTAAAACATCTTCACCCAGATAACAAGAGGCATCTGGAAAGTACGGCGGGCGGGGAGGGGAGGGGACACCCAGAGGAGCTTATCTCCAGGGGGAGGCAGAGAGGAGCTGGGAGGGGATGGTTCATCTCATCTTGACCGTCACCCATTCCCCTGCTAGCCTGGACTACATCAGCAGAGTAGGGTCACAAAGGTCTGCAGGAGTCTGTTTATCCCAGGGCAGGGAGTCTGGACATCCTCTGCACACAGCCTCCTTTTTCCTTGGGGCTTCAGCTGGCTTTCCTTAAACTACTACTACCTAAAGCCACCCACTACCACCCCATACAGAAAGCACCCATGTCCTGCTTCAGGTCAGATCCTGGAAGCCAAGCATACAGGCTTTGCTTCATGTTTGGAACTTAGATGGCTCATCTTTATAGGGAAATGGTCAGAGGATCACGACCTGGAAAGCAGGAACTCAGAGGGTCACAGATCCCAGGAAAGTCCATGCCCTGGACTCTGAGTCCCTGCCCACCTCTAAGTGTTACTTTCCAATGGAGAGCTGAGCAGGCTTCCTTGGACTTTGCCTGTGTCTGCTCTCCTTTACCCTGTCCTCTACTCATGAAGAACCCTCATCCCCAGAGGCCACCCCTGGGGAAGCAGGGTAGTCCATTCCTGGACCCCTGAGCTTAAGAGCTGCCCTGGCTGAGAGACTGCCCATCTGCTTGAGGGTGGCCAGACTCACATGCCCTCCACAATGTCCCCAGAGACCAAGTGTACTGGTTACTCTTATGTCAATTTGACACAAGGTGGAGTCATTAGAGAGGAGGAAGCCTCCACTGAGAAAATACCCCCAGTAGATCTGGCTGTAGGTAAGCCTGTAGGGCATTTTCTTAATTAGTGATTGATGGTGGAGGGCCCAGCCCATGGTGGGTAGTGCCATCCCTGGGCTGGTGGTCCTGGGTTCTATAAGAAAGCAGGCTGAGCAATCCATAAGTAGTAAGCCAGTAAGCAGCACCCCTCCATGGCCTCTGCATCAGCGCCTGCCTCCAGGTTCCTGCCCCACTTGAGTTCCTGTCTTGACTTCCTTTGAGGATGAGCTATAATGTGGAAGCATTTCCTCCCCAAGTTGCTTTGGTCCTGGTGTTTCAACACGGCAATAGAGACTCGAACTAAGAGAGCAAGGGATCTGCCTGCAGCCATTTGGTCTTTCCTGGATATGAATCAGACTCCAGGACCTGTGGGGTTAAGTGGGCAAGACAGAATGAGTGGGGGCAGGTTTGCACCCACAGAAAGGCAGGATCCCTTCTAAAGGGGTGGCCTGGATGAAAGGGAGAGAATTGACTGAGCTACAGATCTCACTTCTCGGGGTCAGACTCAGCCAGCTGTGGCCCTGGCCTGGACAGACCATGCAGACATTTCATAGGCTGCTTTCTTGTCAGCTGCTACGGAGATCTCTGTCCCTGGGCATTTGACATCTTCTCTCTTCTCAAACATGAACCCTTGTCAATAGAGGATGTAGCCTCCCACCTGTGTTGTCTGAATTTGTTCACTGATTCTAACGGTGATCTCCAGAAACCTGAGGTTTGGTGTGAGCTTTGCAGCTCGGGAGCTCATGCTTGACCTCCATCTGAACTGATTGACAGAACACACAGCTGGGCCTTAGAACAGTAAGTGGAGGGGCAGGGGAGAATTCGAACTTGGAACCCACTCCCTGGCAGTGCTGGCACTTGCTGAGGACCACACCTGGAGCACTGCTGCGGTGAAGGAGGAGGACTGTGGACTGACTGGAGGATGGCTCAGTCCATAAAGAGATCACCTTGCAAGCATCAAGCTAATCCTCAGAGCCCATGTCTAAATCTAAGCACAGTAGCTTGGTGACTCACGCTTGCAATCCCAGTGCTGGGAAGCAGAGATGGGAGAATTCCCTAGGGCTCCCAGGCCAGCCAGCCTCGCCTAATGGGTGAGCTCCAGACCAAGGAGAGACCTTGTCACGAAACAGAAGGCAGGTGGCTCCTAAGAAACGATACTCGATGTCCTGGGGCCTCCACATGTTCTGATATGTGCAGGCATGTGTGTGCATGTGGAAGCAGGCTTTGATTCCTCACTAGAGACCTCAGGCAGACGGGGAAGGTGATCCCTGCAGGCACGCGCACACGTGCACACCCCTTGTGCATAGGGCTGGGACGCCTGTGCCCTGGTGTGATGAATAGCATTCATTTAGGCGGTGTGGAAAGCAGGGCTCTACAGATCTAGCGGGGGTTTTATTAACTGTTTTGCTGTCACACTTTCAAAATCAATCACACATGCTGCCCTCTGGAGACTCACTGGGGTTTCAGGCCTGGCTTCCTGGTCTAAATGTGGCCCAGGCTTGGCTGGGCCAGCAAGGCTGGGGGTCTGGCGTGGGGGCGGTGGAAGCGCAAGGGTGACTGAGTTCTTTCTTGCCCCCTCATGAACAGCCTGCTCTGTGTACTCCTCTGCCCCACGCCCACCCCTAAGCCTCAAACTCAACTGCACACTCCACGCCAGAGCTCACTATGTGTTTCTTGATTCTTGAGCCAGGGCCCAGCGTGAATGTCTCTTGGGACTCGCTAACCAACCAATAAAGCAGGTGGGGCCGGGGAAAGACCCTCAGCAGGCTGGTGTGAAGCAGAAGGGCGTTTATAATTTCCAAAACCTTTAAGGGAAAACAAGCCGTCCAAAGCTTTCAAGCTGACGCAGGTCAATATTTCAGTTGGTCAGGCTCCTGGTCTGACACAGACAGGCCCAGGTGTGGGGAGCTGGCTCCAGAGTCCAGGGAAACAGGGGGGTCTCTGTGTTGAATGGACCACCCCGTGGAGCCCTGTCCTGGGTAACAGCAGGCTGTGGGTCCTCAAACTGCCCTGGCATGGTTGTAGGAGACAATCTGGCTGTTGGCCTCCTAGATCCCACAGGAGTGGGCCTGGAATCCCTGGCTCTTCAGAGAACATAGCTCTGTGACTTTCTGGAGGGCCCCCGTGGTGACGCTGACTTGAAGGGAGCCCTCAGCATAGGGTTAGAGAAAGGATCTTGCCAGAGAAAAGTGAGTGAATAAGAAAATCAGGATGAGAGTTTGGGGATTTAGCTCAGTGGTAGAGCGCTTGCCTAGCAAGCACAAGGCCCTGGGTTTGATCCTCAGCTCAAAAAAAAGAAAGAAAATCAGGATGAAAATCTAGGGTCTCTGAGGCTTCCTGTCCTTCTGTGGGCCTAACCCAGGTGTCTGCTGCTTTGTGTCTCTAAATGTGTCATGGAAAGAGCCTTCCTGGTTTGGAAGCCACATCTACTCCAGCCCCAGAACTTGGATTCACCCTTGTTCTTATGCAGGCTCTGTGCTAGCCGATTTATGTCAACTTGGCACAAGCTAGAGTCAGTGGAGAGGCGGGAACCTCAACTTAGAAAATGCCTCTGTAAGATCTGGCTGCAGGCAAACATATAAGGCATTTTCTTAATGATAGAAATGTTTGCCCAATGTTCTGTTATGGGCGAGGCCACCTCCCAGGCTGGTGGTCCTGGGTTCTATAAGAAAGCAAACTGAGCAAGTCACAGGGATCAAGCCAGTAAGCAGCACCCCTCCATGGCCTCTGCATCAGCTCCTGCCTCCAGGTTCGTGCCCTGTTGGAGTTCCTGTCTTCCTTCAGTGATGAACGGTGATATGGAAGTGAAGCCAAATAAACTCTTTTCTCCCTAGGTTATTTTTGGTCATGGTGTTTCATCACAGCAATAGTAACACTAACTAAGATTGGTTTTCCCCTCCCTGATCCTCCTATACCCCAGCCTCACACTCAGACCCGTACCTCCGGGGACTGGACAGCTCACCTTCCGCTCAAACATAAACACGTGTCACTTTAGGCTGAGGATTTCCGCCTGTTTTCGGATTCATCCCATTGTTGTGGTGGAAGTGGAGCTATGGTGAGGTCTTCCTAATGCAGGGCTCACTCTCAACCACCATCAGAATCAATCTCCCCTCCCTCCCCCATTCCCTTTCCCCTCCCCCTTCCCTCTTTGAACTCCATCCACATTTGCCTCTACCTACCTACCTGGCCATAGGGAAGCCCTTGACCAAAAGTAGAATGGGCCCAATCTTCTTTTTTAATGATGTTTGAGATTATAATATAATTATATCATTTCCCTCTGCCCTCTCCTCCCTCCTTCTCATATACCCTCCCCGCTCTTTCAAATTCAAGGCCTCTTTTTTCATTAGTTGTTGTTGTATGCATATATGTTATTAGTTGTTGTTATATGTGTATATGTATATACGTATGTATTCCTAAATATAACTGCTCAATCTATATATCCATGTTTTCAGGGCTGAACGTTTGGTGTTGGATAACCAATTGGTGTGTTTTTACCTAGGTGAGACTATTTCTCCCAATTTTCTTTTTTAATTAAGAGGGGCTGAGCGGAACATTAGTCAGCTGTAAAAAGAAATAAAATACCAGTCCATGTTGCAACATGTATGAACCTCAAAAATGTGAGTGCATGAAAGAAGCCATGCACTAAAGGTCACATGCTGCACAGCGTTCCATCTGAATGAAAGGTCCGAGTTAGGAAAGTTCACCAAGACATAGAGCGATGCTGGTAGCAGGGCTGAGGGGACGGAGAATGGGGAGGATTGGGTGTGAAGAGAATGTTCTGGAACTAGATGGCAATGGTTGCACAATATCCTGAACATTCTCAATGGCATGGAATGCTGAGTTTAAAAAGTGCTCATTTTGTAAGATGTGAATTGCACCCTAGGACAGTACTGTTTGAATGCCATCAAGGCCTGGAAATACCAAAGTTCTAGTAGCTCATGTACTCAGGGTGGGGGGGTGGGGAGGTGGTGGTGGAGGTGGGGGTGAAGCCAGCAGTGTTGGCCCTGGCCTCAGAAGGCTCTGGCCAATGTGCTTGTGACTTGGGGCTTGAGGCCTTCCCTGGCCCTTGTGGTCACATGTTCAGACAGCTGACTGAGGGGGACAGAGCAGGAGGAGGGGTCAAGGATGGGGAGGGGCCGGGAGCAGGGCAAGGACTGAGGCCATCTGGGTTCACTGGGCTCTGGTCTGCACTGGCATACAACAGCTCCATGCCCCATCCTGGCCTCACAGTTCTTAGCTCTGCAGAGGCCAGAAGAATAATAGGGCAAGCGGACAGCTCGTGGCCACTCAGTAAGAATGGACTTGTCTATCGGAGGGCTGTGCTTTCAGCCCCACAGGGACAGGCAGGGTCACAGTGGCCTGAGAAGGGCAGGGGTGTGCCTGGCTCTGATTCCCTCCTGCTGGGAAGCCTTGCAGTGGGGTGCTGCTGAGCAGAGCAGTAATGGCACATGACTAGTGGGTGACAAGAATGGTGGCTGCAGCTCTGTGTAGAGTGTCTCACGGCAGCCAGGAAGAAGGGACAAGGCGACACAGCCTTGGGTCCTGTTGTGTCTGCTGCCTGTGAGGCTGTGAAGGTGAGGTATGGGTGGTGGTTGGAGGCATTGATCGATGGCTGGGTGATAAGCCCTGCTCTCCTACTTACCTGCTGTGTGACGGTCAGCGAGTCACTTGACCTCTCTGTGACCCTGTTTCCTCTTCTATGAGTCTGAGGAATTAGGCGTCGCTCCTTGGGAAGGCTGTCAATCTCAGACCTGTCAGGACAGTGGCGGGACACCATAAGTACTTAATGTGTGTTGGCCATTGTTACCACTCTGTGGTCATCTCCTGTAGGGTAGGTGGGGCTAAGGAAGGGTTCTGCCAGGAGCTGTCTCCCCATTCTGGGCCTGGAGTCCTCCCCAGTAGAATGAAGATCTGCTGGCAGCTCCTGATAATCCCTCCAGTTTAACACACAAAGGGCCAGAACACGAGAGGAAAGCAGAGGACAAACCCCTAGATGTGCCCAGAGGGACCCCATGGGTGACTGCTGTCAATCTCTCCCATCCTTGGCAGGAGGATACTGTCCACTTCACAGATTAGGACCACTGTTTCTGCCTTTTGCTTTAGTCTATTATACTTTTTAACTTATTGGATAAATACACTGGAGGGTAAATTAATATTTTGTAAAAATTTTAATTTGGGAGCTGGCAAGATGGTACAGTAGGTCAAGGCATTTGATGAGCAAGGCTGGTGACTTAATGCAGGTCCTTGGAACCCACATAAAGGTAGCTAGGGAGAACCATAAGGTTGTCCTCTGTCCTCCACACATGTACCATGGTTCACCTGCCACCCATCTGTCTCTGTCTCTGTCTCTGTCTCTGTCTCTCTCTCTCTCTCACACACACACACACACACACACACACACACACACATGTGATTAATTTCATATATTTAATCTGGCCTGCTGAGGGGCTGGTGCAGTCATTAAAGAATGAGTAAAGCACAAGACCTTGAGTTTGAGCCCCAAAACCCGTGAATGTAATCTGGGCACACTTACAGTTCCAGCTGGGGAAAATGGGGGCAAGTGGATCCAAAGAGCCCTCTGACTGGCCAACCCAGGCTACTTGGTAAGTTCCAGACTGTCTTTAAAACCTGTGGTGGTATTGTGTTCCCCCAAAATATTGTGCACCCTAATAAACTTATCTGGGGTCAGAGACAGTACAAAGGCTAGAAAATGGTGGCACTCACACCTTTAATGCTAGCATTCCAGAGACAGAAATCCCTCTGGATCTCTGTGAGTTCAAGGCCACATTGGAAACAGCCAGGCATGGTGACACACGCCTTTAATCCCAAGAAGTGAGCCTTTAATCCCAGGGAGTGATGGCAAAAACAGAAAGATATATAAGGCGTGAAAACCAGGAACTAGAAGCATTTGGCTGGTTAAGCTTTCAGGCTTTCGAGGAGCGGTTCAGCTGAGATTCATTCTGAATGAGGACTCAGAGGCTTCCAGTCTGAGGAAACAGGATCAGCTGAGGAACTGGCAAGGTGAGGTAGCTGTGGCTTGTTCTGCTTCTCTGATCTTCCAGCATTCACCCCAATAACTGGCCTCAGGTTTGATTTTAATAATAAGACCTTTTAAGATTCCTGCTACAAAAACCAATGTGGATAACATCGGAGGAATGACAGCCAAGGTGGGCCCCTGGCTTGCACATACTCATGTACACATGTGCACCTGCACACACGTGTATAAAGGCCTATGTGCAAACATGCCACTATTTTCAATTTCACGTACATTTCTTTTATTTCTCTTCCTTGATCTCTGTTGCATGTACTTTTGGAAGCAGAGCTTCCTGAGGCGCTCAGCATGATTCTTCAAATATAACTGGGCTTTGGAAACCGAGTAAAATAAGAACCAGGTCTGAGACAAGGTAGTACAAGTGAAACATTTTCTTTCCTTGGTCCACGGTCAATGACGTTGATACAGAGTTTTCTGGGGTTGCTCTCTGATAACCAGCAGCTGACCCCTTGGTCTGTCCTTCATGGTCAGTTGAAGAGGCAATGTCGTCAGATGCTATGGGGTCATACATGTACACAGGTGTGCGAGAGAGCAAATGAGGGGGCAGGAGCATGAGGAGTTCAAGGCCAGCTGTCCTGGCTGGTTCTGTTTGTCAACTTGACATAAGCTAGAGTCTCCTGGGAAGAGGGATGCTCAACTGAGAAAATGTCTACAACAGACTGGCCTGTAGGCAAAGCTATAGGGCATTATCATCATCATCATCATCATCATCATCATCATCATCATCATCATTCATGTGGGATGCCCCAACTCACTGTTGTCACTTATCATAGCAATAGAAAGCAAACTCAGATACCAACCTTGGCTACACAAGAAGTTGGAAGCCAGCCAGGCTCTGTGAATCCTTACCTCAGAAATGTCAGTGGAGAGTGACTGAGTCTTTTTCAACTTTTGCCCTACTCATGCTCAAGTGTGCGCGCATGCACACACACACACACACACACACAGAGAGAGAGAGAGAGAGAGAGAGAGAGAGAGAGAGAGAGAGAGAGAGAGAGAGAGAGAGAGAACAGGAGGAAGATGAAGATGAAGACAAAGAAGAGGCAATATAAAATGAGGCCCATGGTCCCAGCAGGGCTGAGATCAACATACCTTGCTTAGACTTCAGCCCACCATTCTGGGTGTACTCCCAAATCTGAGCCAGTTAGGGCAAAAGACAGAAGGGTAAGCAGAGGATAGACACCCATGGACGCTGTTCCATGAACATTTGGTACTTTCATAGCTCAGTGGCCCAACCAGGACAAAGTAAGTTAAGGGCTAGGCCAACTTCAACCTAAAGTCTCCATGCCCCTGAGCACATGTGTCTTTGTGGGCCAGCTGCTCCTTCGGGTGAGTGCAAATGTAGTTGTGTGTGTGTGTGTGTGTGTGTGAGAGAGAGAGAGAGAGAGAGAGAGAGAGAGAGAGAGAACTGAGAGGAGGTAGCAACAAGTGTTCCAATGTCAGGTGCTACCTCCCCTTACCTTACAAAGACATAGACCTTGTCCTGTCTCGTTGGTTTGTGGCAGAGCCAGCACAAGACCAAAATTCTCCACCACCCTCCTGGAATGGAGACTTCCATAACCCTGGCTGGCCTGCACTAGAGTAATGTCCAGCAAGGAGACAGAGGGACCGGGGTGGAGTGGGAATTGGCTCTGGTTTAGGTTCAAAGACTTGACAGCCGAAGTACAGGATGAGGGAGGCTGGCACACAGGTGGGCTGTTTAAGAAGTGTGTGTGTGTGTGTGTGTGTGTGTGTGTGTGTGTGTGTGTGTGTTAGCAGCAAGAGCAATAGAGGCCATAGTATGATCCAGCTGCTAAACCAAAAAGGCCTGCGTCTCAGTGGCTTAGCCAGAGCTGGCGCCTCCAGAGTCAGTGAGTGACAGCCTCGTTTTTGGCCTGTGCTGTTTGGCCGCTATCCAGCATTTTCGTTTATTTCTAGGTGTCACAGATTAAAAAGCACATCAAGGTTTGAAGTGTGTAGGGAGGAGAACAGCAGAGCTGCAGAAGGCCTGGGGGAGCCTGCCAGAGACCCTGTTAGAGTGGTAAAGACCTTTGCCTGGAAAAAGAGGGCAAGGGTAGGAGACGTGAGCGGCATCTTGGGTTTATGGGGGTGCTGTGCTGTCGTGAGATAAAGGCTTATTCAGCAGCCACAGTGGGCAAGGCTGAGACTCAGCACTGAGGGGTGGGGCTTCTTAGAACAGGGGGCAGAATCATACAAGAACAGGAGTGTGTGTGTGGTGTGCCCTAGTGAATGTCTCCCGGAGATTCAGAGCTATGTCCTAGTGCATGTCGGATGTACATGTACATGATTTATAGATATAGGTATCGATAGATACACTCCATGGACAAATCTAAAACCACAAAAGGGCTTGTCTTTGCCCAAGTCCCTTGATGAAGAGTGTTGAGCTGGTTACAGCGAAGTCAGCTGATGACCAGGGCACCAGTCCCCAAGAAGCCTGACTAACAGCCTTTTCCAGAGTCACCGGTACAGTGGACAATCAGGCAGGCCCTTTCACCAGTGGGCTAGAAATGGTCTGTATGTGGGCAGGGCACACCATGCTCAGAGTGTCCTCTGGGATGCTGGGAGGAAGCAAAGTGGTACCTCTGTGAAACAGACTTGAGCACACAAAACCTGTTACTGCTTGAAGATGGCCTGTGAGGGACACACTATGGCCAGAAAGGCTTTGCCATCTGCTGTCTACCTCCTGGGGCCAATCAGAGACATTTTTTTTTTTTTTGGTAAAGCCTTCAAGAGTGATTCTGTAGAGGGTGAAATTGTGTACTCATCAACATATGATGTGCAATTTATATATATCACAGGATTGTTTTCATAGACATGAAGGTCTTCTGTGCCACAGGCCCTGTTTAACACAACAATGTGTCTCCATACACAAAGTGCTGGAGTGTGTTGGAATGGCTGCATGGTGCTCTGTCCTTTTGATGCCTGTAATTTGTTAAAGTGTCCTATTAATGGACATCAGGATGTCTCTAGTCTCCTGGAATTGTAATTATGGTGGCAGTGAATATTCTCATGCATAAGTCATTTTGCAGCCCCAAGAGTTGATCAGCTAGGCTAAATAACATGGAGCAGAGAGCTGGGCAGAAGGGGCTGTGCACTTCTGTGTGGTATGATGAGGGTTGCCATGCTGCCTTCCAGGGCTTCTGGACCACACTTCCCCTCACAGGGATGCCAGAGCTGCCTGCCTCCTCCGTCCTCACCAGCATAGCATTGGCACCCTTCTGATGTTTGCCAATGCAAAAGTGGAGTATGATATTTCTGCTTGTTTAAATGTCATTTTATGTGTATGTGTGGGTGTACTCAGAGAGCCTTCATAAGCAAAGACCAGCCTATCATGTGATTCATTATATGATGTCTCATGGGACTTGTTTACACCCCCAAAAATGTCCAGGCCCCAACTTCTCAGAAAGCTAGGTTCTGGCTTTGTTTGTCCCCATTTTGCCCATTGTGGTTGGTTGTAATGGTGATAGGTGAGGCTAGGTATATCACACACACACACACACACACACACACACACACACACACACACACACACACACTTCCTCTTCAGGCTCCCATCATTGCTCAGAGCCTGATGTGAAATTATTGTCAGTATGAATGCCCAGATCAAAGCTGATGATGACGACGACGAATTTGGTCTGAGTTCTAAGTATGGGCAACTCTGTGCATAGGACCCTGGGAAGACCACCCTGTGTCATTGTCCATCACAGACAATGTCATGGAGGTGTGTTACCATCACCCCTAGTAAAGCAGTATGTGCATGTGTACAGTGGTTGTGTGCATGTGTACATTGGTGTTCATGTGTATACATGATATGCATGCATGTGTGTGCCCATGTGTGTGGAGGCCTGAGGTTGATGCCAGGTGTCCCCTTGGTTGCTCTTCTCCTTATGTTCAAAGCAGGGTCTTTCACTGAACAGAGAGCTCAAGGACTCAGCCAGTCCAGCCAACCACTTTGTGCTGGGGATCTTCCATTTCTGCCTCCTGAGTGTTAGAATTATAGGCAGCCACCGTGTTCAAAAGGCATTCACATGGGTGCTGAGGATCTGAGCTTTCCCAGCAAGCCCTGTATCAAAGGAGTCCCCCCAACCCGACCCATCACCTCTATTTTGCAGAAGAAACTGCCACTGCCGAGAGAAACCCAATCCTTTGAGGCCTTGTAGCCACTCAATGGTGGAGGCTTGAACTCTGGTGTCAGGGCTCACACTGGATCACCCCACATACCTGACCAGATGGACAAGCCAGGTGGCCTGCCCAGCAGATGCCACACATATACTAGTGCGCTGGAATTGCCAGCTGGTGGACAGCGACAGTGACACCAGCCCAGAGGCTTTCATCCAGCACTGCAGAGTGGCCCCTGGGACTTAGCAGCCAAGAACTAGGGACCTTGGGTCTTATCCTCTGGCCCTTCCCTTGCTCGCTGAAGGCTGAGGCCAGAGAGCATCCCTGTTTGCGGAGTTGACAGTTGCTTTGGGAAAGCTGCAAGCAAACAGCTGTGACGCCAGTCCCCAAAGCTCCCCCTTACTCCTTACCTGTGTCAACATTTTTATTTTTTTAAAGCAATACAGCCAAGGTGGGGGCTGGGAGTGGGCAATGGGGAGGGAGGGAGCCAGGGCCCTTATCAGCTCTGGGGTCCTTGCATATGTAACACTGTCGTATAATTAACAGTGAAGATCATTTACATTGTCGCTTAGCTAATTTTCATAATGTTTTCTTTATTATCAGAGGAAGAAATTAACCCAAGAATTTATTTACATAGCAGCCTCAAACAGTAACAGCTTGCTAATTGCCTGTTAGGTGATTAATAAGCTTACAGCAGATGCTAATGCGTCGTGGGCTCCCGTTTCAAAGGTGCTCTTCCTGCACGCCTGTGTTTTTGGCAGCTTAATTAGTGCAATAATTATGTACTTGTTGCTCCTTCTTTCGAGCAAATACTGTCAAATGCTTAAAAGATTAAAGTGAATTATATCCTGAGAACTCACATGCTGGAGGATGCCCATCCGTACTAACTTCTCTGCTAGTGCAAAAAATAGACAAGAATAAATAAGAGTGGTGGGTGTCTGGTGAGGTGCAATGAACTATAGACCCCGCGGGGGCCTGGTCCTGACTTCGTCCCTTGCTAGTGGGAAGACCTAGAATCCTGTCTCAGTTCCCCATCTATGTAAGGGCATGAAATGAGGGAGGGGAAATGGGAATCTGAGAGAGTCAAAAAATTCGTCATTCACTGTAATGGAGATCTCGTTTGGTTGTTTCTTTAAAAGAGTTTTTCTAATTTGTATGTGTGTATGTGCATGCATGTGTATGTGAGTGTGTTCACACATGTGTGTGCAGGTACAGGCAGAGGCCAGAAGAGGGCTTTGGATCTGTTGGGGCTGCACTTGCAGGCATCATGGGCCACCCAGGATGGATCTGAACTCAGATCATGATTGAGCAGCAAGCACTCTTAACTGCTGAGTCATCTCTCTAGCTCCCTCACTTCATTCTTGATTAGAAGAAATCAATTGTCAAGAAATGAGATGGCCAGAGAAATTTAATCCTGGGTTGAGTAGCAGATGGTATTCAAAAGTCATGATTTTGTGAGGTGTGATGGTGATGTAATGGTTATGGGGAAGGAAATGCTTTCTGCTGGACATAAACACTGAAGAGTTCAGGCCTGATGCTGATGCTGATGCTGAGGCTGAGGCTGGGGCTGGGGCTGGGGCTTAGGCTAAGGCCCTAAAATTTCCAGCCTCTTCCTATAATTAGATGATCCACAGGTTGTAAGCTAGAAAGAACAGATGCCTTGAAGCTGGATGAAGGGGCTGGGAATGTAGTGCTCTGTGGAAGAGCACTTGCCTGGCATGCAAGGAGCCCTAGTTCAATCTCTGGCTGTGATGGTTAACTAACAGGCCTCAGCTATGAGGCAAGGTGCTGTGGATTATGCTCATTGTTAATAATAAACCTGATTGGCCAATAGCTGGGCAGGAAGAGATTGGGTGCGAGAGCCAGACTAGGAGAATTCTGGGAAGAGGAAGGACAGAGTCAGAGAGTTGCCAGCAAATTCAGAGAAGCAAGATGAGAATGCTGTACTAAACATAGATAAGAATTATGGGTTAATTTAAGTGTAAGAATTAGCTAGTAACAAGCCTGAGCTATTGACTGAGCATTTATAAGTAATATTAAGCCTCTGAGTCGGTTATTTGGGAATGGGCAGTTGAGACAAAAAAAAAAAAAAAAAAAAAAAAAAACATTCATTTAAAGCAAGGCTCCAGCACACCCATGAGAGATTTTTCTTAATTATGTTAATTGAGGTGGGAAGACCCAGGCTAAATGTGGGTAACACCTCTACCTGAAGCCCAGATATAAGGAGGTCTGAAGGAAAATCTTTTGTCTGCTTGCTCTGGTTTCTTGTTCATAGAGCCATATGGACCAGTGGTTCTCTCCCTCCCTTCCTCCCTCCCTCCATCCATCCATCTATCCATCCATCCATCCCTCCCTCCCTCTGGTATAAGACGGATACATGACTGTGTGCAAGCACGCATGTGTACATGTTTTTACACTGATTAAGCTGATTCTCCAATGAACCCCAGGGATCCTCCTACGTCCACTTCCCCATTGCTAGAATTGCAGGTGTGCATCAGCACATCTGGATTTTTTTTTTTAATGTCAGTGCTGGGATTGAATTCACCCTGTGTGAGATCAGTCAGCACTTTAGTAACTGAATTGTCTCCCCAGCCACTTCATAACAGTTAATTTTTGCAGAGAGCCTACCACAGGCCAGTAGGATGAGGGAAGGCAGGCTATTTGGTTACAGCAGGAGCGGGTCCCTGTTGTAGGCGCTCACAGGAACGCACAGCGGTGAAGTCCTGTCCTCATAAGAGCAGTGCAGGCCACCTCCCGAGCCTTCCTTTCTCTGCTCATGACATGTGATGAACATTGAGTGTGGACACCAAGGGGAGCATGAGCGTGTGTGTAGCAGTTCTTGCCCTACAGAAGCGGTCCTCAAACTTCTGGCCAACAGAAGTGCCTAGAAGGTGTGTTAAAATGCTGATATCCTCCAAGGTCTCCTCTTCCGTTGGAGGAGAGGGACTGAGAGTGTGATCTTCTAACAAGTTTTCTCAAGATGATGATTGGACAGAGCCCAACACTCACAGGATCTGACACGGGCAGGCACAGCAGAGGCCAGGCACATGCTTGTGAGATTTTGGCTTCTTGGTGTCTACTTTCCTTTCACACTCTGGTGTCCTTTAAAAAAAAAAAGTGTAATTTTTTTTATTGGTTCTTTGGGAATTTCCCATCATGCACCCCAATCCCACTCATTCCCCAGTCCTTCCATGTCCGCCCTCCACCCTTGTAACCTCCTCCTCAAAATAAAATAAGAAAATTAAAATTAAAATTAAAAAAAAAAGCTGGGTAGTGGTGGCACACACCTTTAATCCCAGCACTCGGGAGGCAGAGGCAGGCGGATCTCTGTGAAGTCTACAAAGCAAGATCCAGGACAGCCAGGGCTACACAGAGAAACCCTATCTCAAAAAAACAAACCAAAACCAAAACCAAAACCAAACAAACAAACAAAAAAAAAAAA
>CABHPH010160907.1:0-22907 GCA_902168325.1 Peromyscus nudipes
AGTGTATTTTTGTTATTTTGGTCTGAAAACAGTCTGGTAGCTCGTGCGGTGGTGGCTAAGGCAGTGTAGCTCCATGACAGGTTCAGCATCCCACACCCCTCCTACCCAGCGCCACCACAATGCCCAAGAGGAAGGTTAGCACGGACGAAGCAGTGAAGGCGGAGCCCAACTGACACTCCACGAGGCTGTCGGCAAAGTCTACCCGTCAAGGTGGATGAGAAGCCGAAGGTGGCCTCGGGAAAGGATAAACCATCAGACAAAAAAATGCAAACCAAAGGGAAGAGGGGAGCAAAGGGCAAACAGGCTGAAATGGCTGACCAGCAAACCACAGATGTGCCTGCAGAAAATGGTGCAGAAAATGGAGAGACTGAAAACCAGAGTCCAGCCTCTGAAGTAGAAGAGAAGAAGCCAAGTCCAACTAACCATCCATTGTGTCTGTCAGTGTCCCCGCCTCCCTTCTTGTACAATCCAGAGGAATATTTTATCAACTATTTTGTAGATGCGAGTTTTTTAGTAGCTCTAGAAACATTTTTAAAAGGTGAAAGGAAGTCCCGCCTCATCCCATTTTTTTAAGTGTAAATGATTTTTTTAAGAGGTTAAATCACTTGCTGGTTGTTTATTTTTTGGTACAACCAGAAAACAGCAGAATACTGAATCAGGAGAGGCTGTGACTGTCTTGGGGGGTCACCATAACATTCCGTAGAGGGGGCTAGTTTTATATCCTACAACACAAAGCATACTAAATGGTAATTTGGAGTCTTGGTCGTGCATTTGTGTCTGGAATATTTTCAGTTGTTTCTGGTCTCATGTTTCTAATAGAACTGTATCCTAAAAAACCATTCTTTGGTCCTTGTCCAGTCAGAACTGTCTCTGGTCATGGCAGTCCATTTTCCTGACAATTGTGATAATGTGCTGTGAAAGACTGAAATTTTGAATATGTACTGTATGTGGCATAAAACTGTGAGTCAGTGGAACTAAGGATTGTGAGCATTTTAATGTTATGTGAGGTCTTAGGGAAAACTTGCCAAGTTTAGGATGGAACATCACTGGAATACGTTCAAAGAGAAACAGCACATGGCTCTTTTGGGTATGTGAACACAATGTATGACTCTTAAGAGTTTGGGTCCATGTTTTTAAAATTGAAATGTCTGTGTACTCTGCTCCTCAACCAATAAAATCTGAGCTGTGAAAGAGAAAAAAAATAAAGGAAGGAAGGAAGGAAGGAAGGAAGGAAGGAAGGAAGGAAGGAAGGAAGGAAGGAAGGAAGGAAGGAAGGAAAGAAGGAAGGCCGGCCGGCCAGGCAGGCAAGGCAGGCAAGGCAGGCAAGGCAGGCAAGGCAGGCAAGGCAGGAAGGAAACAGTCTTTCTATGTATGTAGTCCATGCTGGACTCAGTTGTTCAAGTGATCACCCTGCCCTTGTCTGTCAAGTGCTACATCTGTAGTTGTGCACCATCGTGTCTGTGAGGGGCATTTTTAATGGAAAAAAATAACTTGTTTTTTGACCACCGTTTTCTCGTTTACCATTTGTCCAGGGGTAGTAACAGTCAGCAAGTAAACTTTGTGCTTTCTTTACTTCATTTTTTGAGTTAATATTAGATTTTAAACTACCTTAGACCTGCATGTTTATTTTGCATGGTTTCTATGGAAAACTGTTAAAACAATAAAATTAATTATGAGTTATATTTTAAACAATATACTACCCAAGAAATCCCAATAAAGATAACCTGAGCTTCAAACCAGGCTCTGAGAAACAATAATCACTTGTAATCGAAGGCTCAGGGAACGCACAACCTGAGGCTATGAGCCACATGCAGCTAGCTGCAAACAGCCAAGGACAGCTCTAAATAAGGTCCAATATAAAAAATGTAAACTTACAGCATTATGAGATGGGAGAGGGGTGCTGATATCTCCCCTGTCCTCCTGTCTGTCTCCCCAGTCTTCCTGTCTCCCTCATCTTCCTGTCTCCCCTGTCTCCCCCGTCTCCCTGTCTCCCCAGTCTTCCCTGTCTCCCCAGTCTTCCCATCTCCCTGTCTCCCCAGTCTTCCCTGTCTTCCCGTCTTCCCTGTCTCCCTGTCTTCCTGTCTCCCCCGTCTTCCCGAGTGTGAATTTCTTTAAAGATAATTCAGAATGGACATGCCCGAAGCCAGCTCTCATTTCCCTGAGCTATAAATGTTTTAGAATGGACTTACATTGTTACAGTTTTCCTGTCTCATCAAGTAGGCTATCGAATGCTGATGTTGGGCCAAATTTGAAGATAACGTTTATCTCTGATATTCCTGTAGATTTTGACTTCTTTATTTGACCTTTGTCCTCATAAAATTCTTTGAGGAACAAATAAATTACTTCATCCACCAAAACACTGGCATTTTATCGGAAACCAGATTAGTCACATAAACAGAACAAATTAAGAGTAGAATGTCAGTAGTCAAGCTAGTAATCCAGGTAGAAATAAGAGCAGAGGCACCCTCATTCCCCATCTGATCCCTTACCTAACCAGACACAGCACATTCTAACCCACAAACAGAGAGAAGAACAACAAAGGGCCCTAACTAATTAGCTATTTCTGGCTTCTAAGAGAAAGAGTCATATAGCTTAAGGATAAGTGACTGATCCCCATGTAATTATGATAATAAGGGGCAGCTTTAGCTCAACTGTGCCAAATTAGCTCACAGAACCAGAAATGAAGTCAAGTCCACTGACGTTGTGTGTGATGCCAAAGAAAGAAGAGAAGCTTTATAATAAGCAAATAGGGAGAAATGCCATACTAGCATTTTCATATTCAATTAGGTATAACCTTCTAGTGTTGACTAAAGATAGCTATATCAAACCCTGGAGAACCCACTCCAGTGTATGCAGGTGCAATGCGGTGCAATACTGGGAAGGAAGGAGATTCCTAACGTAGCTCACATAAAATAAACTAGTGACTCTCCACAACCTAGGAGTGCAGGGCAGGGCAGGGCACATCCGAAACATGGCAAACGTGATATCACACTTGATAAGAAGCCAGAGCTCTCTGCTAATTGGAAAAGGCCAAGTATGTTCCTCCTCGTCCATCTTTCCTTACATCATACTGGAAATCCTAAGCTAATGCCATACGAAGGGGAAATAAAGTTATACACATTGGCAAGAACTAAAGCTATGTAGAAATGTATGTAGAAAGCAGAAAAGAAAGTCAGCATAAAATAATAGTGGACCATTACAGCAGAGATGCTATACATAAACAATGCCTAGTCTACCAACTAGAATTTGAAATTAAATATGAAATAATACTAATCCCCACAAAGACAAAATCTGCCATATTATAAGATTTAAATGAAGAAAACTATAAAACTCTGAAAGAAAGTTAAATAATCCTATGTATACAGTAAAATTCAATAAAAATTGATTCCTTCTTCTCGTTGATTTAGAGGTTAAAAGACCTAGGTTAATAAAACAGTCTCCAAACAGCCATGGAGACAAAATCTCTTGACCTTTGACTGAAGGGCAAAGGAATGCAGTGGAACACAGTTTGTTAAACAAATGGCGCTGAAGAAAGTGGACATGGACATGCCCAAAGTGATGGGAACACTGACCTTAGACGGGCCAGGCAATTTTAACTCCAACAGCTCATAGACCTAACTGTAAAATGCAAAGCATAAAACCCTACAGTATTTAAAGTAAACAGACACCATGCTATGAAAAACAACAACTAGTAAGCTGGGTATTGCTCAAAGCAAAAGCTCTGGAAAGGATACTGTTTAGAGAATGAGAGAATAAGCAAAAGACACCTGACAAAGGACTCTTCAAACTCAACAATGAGAAAAGAAAAGCTCATTCAAAGTGAACAACAAAAGCCAGAGTGGTGGTACGACTGTAATCTGGGAGGTGGAGGCAGGAGGTTCAGCTACCACAAGAACTAAAGGTCATGTTCTACATGAAATCCTATCAAAACATACAACCCAAAAAAAGATAGATAAAAACCAGAGCAAGGAATCTGAACAAGTACTTTACTAAAGAAAATACAAATGTGGCAGATGAGCATATAAAACCATGCTCAGCACCATGTCGTTTAGGAATATGAACTAAAACCATTAAGATACTACTATACCCATCAAGACAGCTATCACTCTGAGAACAGCAAAAGCCAGAGAGGGTGACAATATAGAGCTCTCATTTATTGCTGAGGTAAGTGCAAACTAGCACATTTAATCTTACCCTACTGTCCAACAATCAAAACCCTAAATCTGCATTATTAAGTGAAATAAGTCAACCTGAATATGCTACACTGTGTATATTCCAAATATACTAACCTGTTTGATTCTCAGTCACAGATTCCTGTCGTTTTACACCTGAGAATAGTAGTAGACCTCACACCACCAGGAAAGAACTCAACGTAATCAATAACTTTGGAGAGAAATCAATCGTATGCCAACACTGACTTGCTGCTAACTGTAATACACATATAACCTTAGTGGTAACAGAAGGCTGGAGGTTAAGCTAGGTGGCACACAGCAACTCTTGGACTTAGCATTCATTTTCTCCTAAAATAGATCTCATTCACTCAGTCATTCAAACATACACATTCAGAGTCACTAACATCTAGGGACACATACTCTGGATTTTTTACCCCTTTTTGGACACATGCAAGATTTTGTTCCAAGTCTCCAGGAGTCCTGACTTACTAGCTGTATTGTGTGATGGGTTCTATATTCCTCTTCACTCTGAAAACGCTGTTGGAACTTTTCATTGTGTTTTGCAATACAAATTTCCTAGAAAAATATAAAATGTGTTTTAATTAAAGTGAGACTTAGACCACAGTCAAGTTTATCTGACTTGTTTTACTCAGGGGCACAGAGCTAACGAGGACTAGCTACTCCTTCCTTCACCACAGACCACTAAACCCATCTCTACATCTCTGGAGGTCAGAACTGGCTGTTAAGACCTGTCTAGCCCCCACAGCAGTGCCTCAGTCCACTCTCTTAACATCCCAAGCTCACTAAGTAAGGCTAAGGACCCTGACACCATCAGTGAGGACACTTCAGCTTTCCTTTCAATGCACTGCAGGGGATCCTAGCCATATCCTTTAGTGAGTTACCTGCAGAATAAGTAAGTGGAATCCAGCCAACACGGGCTGTTAGAACATACGGAAAAGGACAACTCTTCTAAGAGAAATAGAAATGTTTGATGTAAGAAGCTGAGAATAGGTAATGGCTACTTAGTTTTTAAAATGGAGGCAATGATGATCCTATTACAGTCTGAATTGTCAGACATGGACCAAGGATGAAGTACTGAAGGAAACAGGCTTCCATACCTTTTTGTTTCTGAGGTAGGCTTTCTTGGCCGAGACACGCCCCCTTCTCGCTTCCAGCTGCCGTGCCTTCTGCTGCAGCTTCTGCAGCTCTTCTCTCTGTGCGCACACAGACGCCACCATCTCCTCCTTCTCCAGCATGGCCTCCATGCTCTCATAAGTGTCGTAGTATACCACTTCATCTCTCTTTTCTGTCACAGAGGCATGGTCAGGAGTGAGCTGCTTTATTCCAGTCATTAAAGGTGAGGAGATAGACCTCAGACTACATTATGCACCATTTCTAGCAGTGTCTGGTACACAGTAAGTGTTTAATAAATACAGACCTCACTCTTCCACACTCCACCCACACAAACCTGCAAAAATTCTGATTCCAGATGAAGCATCCTTTAACAAAGAAGGCATGCTACAAAAATACTCCAAACCAACATGCAGCCCGAGCTGAGTTCACGGACTCCTTCAAACACTTATGTTTAGACTATTTTTTAAGTCTTAGGAGAAACACAGTTGGGTCCATGTATACTTTCTCCACATCCTCTACCCTTTGTGGAGACTGTGGTTCAATCCACACCATACCTGATATAAGTCTTTTGATGCTCTCCAGTTGTGCAGTCAAAAGTAACTCTTCACACTTCAAGATTTCAAACTGTACTTCGTACAACTGAAGCTGCAGATCATAATAATCAGCTTCAAGCTGATCCAACTGAGCTATAGCTTCTGTACCACCCTGTAAACTTTGCATCTGCAGTGAAAATAATAACACTACTATTAATTGGTGGAGACAAGAAAAAAAGTCAACTAGATATTAATACTAATCCAATAAGGTAAGTCCCAAAAGCAACTTCTATGAGAAAGAAATGAGTTCCAGGCAGTGGTGGTGCACACCTTTAATCCCAGACATACAGAGTGAGTTCTAGGACAGCCAGAACTACACAGAGAAACCCTGGGGGGAGGGGGACACACACCACACACTTCCAAGCTGGGTGTGGCACTGATAGTGCAGAAGACCACTTAAGGCCAGGAGTCTGAGGCTAACCTGAAGAGAGAGCACAGGCCTAGTAGCAGAGGCTTGAGCTATGGGAGTTGAAGATGTTACATTAACTCAAGGCCAGTCTGCGAAAGAGTGTGTTCAAGGTCAATCTGGACAACTTACTGAGACATTTATCTCAAAATAAAAAAGTAAAAGCAGTCAGGACAGCTCAGCTATGAAAGTCTGCCTATGTCTACAATATCACTATCTAGGTTCACTTGCACTATCACAAGAGGTTGGGGGGAGACATCTACACTTTTAGAAAACACACACAGAGAACCAAGGAAGGAGGAGAAAGGGCACCTCCTAAACATAAGGAACAAAACAAACACCTAAGAACCTGAACCAATAGTAACTCATAAACAGTGAAGAAAAGTTTCAACCTAACTTACTACCAAGCAGACTTGTAATGTTTATACCATAGCTCATTCATATTTAGAGTAACAATGTACTATTATCATCCTGACACAGATCTCAATCTTTTCTTAGTTCATAAGCATACACTAAGTTATAGCATCCCCTTTCCACAATAAACACACAAAATGTAGAGTCATACTTTGATGGTTACAACAGAGTGGGAAAAGTCAGTTGCTCCACACAGCTGGGCTCCCCTGTTTCTCAGTCACAGCGTATGTTAAGTAGATGAGTCTGAGAGAATTGCTTTAGATGTGAAAAGTCCTTGCAATCTATGCATGATAGTTACTTTTGGTAACAAAACCTGTTATCTTTAGCAGAACTGAAATCAGGGCCCTAGACTGGGCCTAAGTAGGAATCCTGAAATGTCTCGGGATAGTTTCTGAAGTGGTAGTTGTCTTGTATGAGGCTTGTGTGGCTAGCCCTGAAGAGGGAGGGATCTGTCCTTCATCATATTTGAGGTAATCAACTACAGAGAAAGCAGGATTCAGAACTGCTTCCCAACACTACCACGTCCAACAGATGCAGCTTTCTCAGGAGCTCCTGAGATGGAAGACCCCAGGCTTACAGTGTCGGACTGTAAGCGCTCTTCTGGGAGTGTTTCTTCCAGAATATAGTACAACTGTCGTGGCTCCTTTAAGGCTGTCCTTAGTTGTGCCAGAAGGCCCACTGCATAGACATCAATGTGCCCTGGAGTTCCTGGTAGCACTGGAGAGGTGGCCCCTGGCTTCAAGTGACTTTGCAGAAGTGACTACCAAAGGCCACAGGGGTGAGGCTGACATCACTTGGGTCCCCAGTTCATAAGGGAGGTATCTGACCACTACTCTAGGAAAGCCTATGGCAGAAAGATGGGGGGGTTCATATTACTATTAAATGATCCCCTTTGTCTTGAAGGTAATGGACACACGAGAACACAAAAAGATGTTTTAAATAAGATTTTAGATTTTGCTGGCTGAGAAACACTTAAGGAGATGTGCAACATCCTTAGCCATCAGGGATATGCAAATCAAACAACTCTGAGATTCCACCTTACACCTGTCAGAATGGCTAAGATCAAAAACACAAGTGACAGCTCATGCTGGAGAGGATATGGAGTAAGGGGAACACTCCTCATTGCTGGTGCGAGTGCAACCTTGTACAGCCACTTTGGAAGTCAGTGTGGCGGTTTCTCAGAGAACTGAAAATCAATCAGACCCAGCTATACCACTCTTGGGCATATACCCAAAGGATGCTCAATCATACCACAAGGACACTTGCTCAACTATGTCACAGCAGCTTTATTCATAATAGCCAGAACCTACAAACAACCTAGATGTCCCTCAACTGAAGAATGGATAAAGAAAATATGGTATATTTACACATTGGAGTATTACACAGCTGTTAAAAAAAAAACAAAAACAAAAACAAAAAAACAAGGACACCAGGAAATATGAAGGCAAATGGATGGAACTAGAAAAAAAAATCATCCTGAGTGAGGTAACTCAGACTAAGAAAGGCAAATGGCATGTACTCACTCATAAGTGGCTATTAGTTGTAAAATAAAGGATAACTATACTACAATTACACAGACCTAGTGAGACTAGGTAACAAGGAGGGTTCATGGAGGGATGCCTGGATTTCCCTGGAAAGGGGAAATGGAGATTCCGTCAGTGGACTGAGGGCAGGTGGGGATGGGAATATGGGCAATCAAGTGGGGGGGGGGGACGGTGCAGGGGAGAGAATATTGAAAGAGACTACTGGAGGGGGGGTGCATTTTGGGGTCAAGTAATTCCCAGGAATTTACAAGGATGACCCCAGCTAAGACTCCTAGCAATAGTGGAGAGGGTGCCTGAACTGGCCATCTCCTGTGACAAGACTGATGCCTAGCCCAATTGTCATCAAAGGCTTTATCCAGTAACTGATGGAACAGATGCAGACCCACATAGGTGGAGCTTAAGGAATCCTGCAGAAGAGGGGGAGAAAGGATTGTAGGAGCCAGAGGGGTCAAGGATACAACAAAACTCATAGAATCAACTAACCTTGGTTCACAGAGACTGAACTGACAACCAGGAAATCTGCATGGGGCTGACCTAGGCACTCTGCATATATGTTACAGTTGTGTAGCTTGGTCTCTTGTGGGACTCCTAACAGTGGGAACAAGAGCTGTCTCCAACTCTTTTACTGGCTTTTGGGACCCTACTCCTCATATTGGGTCACCTTGTCCAGCCTTAATGCATGAGGAGGTGCTTAAGTCTTACTGCAACTTGATATGCCATGCTTTGTTGATATCCATGGAAGATCTGCCCTTTCCTGGATAGGATGAAAGAGGAGAGGACTGGGGGGTAGGGATAGAGTGGGGTGGAGGGAGGGTCTGGGAGGAAAGGAGAGAGGGGAAACTGCAGCCTGGGATGTAAAATAATACAAATATATTATATATACATATTATATATAAAAGATTTTGAGTTATAATCTAGAATTTACACAGATTACCCAGTGACTAGAATGCATTTTTAAAAGATTTATTATGTATACAGTGTTCTGTCTTCATGTTTGCCTGCACACCAGAGAGGGGATCAACTCTAATTATAGATGGTTGTGAGCTACCATGTGGTTGCTGGGAATTGAACTCAGGACTATGGAAAAGCAGTCAGTGCTCTTAACCTCTGAGCCATCTCTCCAGTGCTTTTCAAACTGCCTAATGTCAAAGCCATTTAGTAAGACAGAAAAAGAAATGGTTAGGTTTGGGTCTAAATATGTAGTGGTACACATTTAAAAACAACTCCAGCCAGGCATGGCGGCACATGCAGAAGGAAGCAGAGGCGGGCAGATCTCTGGAGTTTGAGGCCAGCCTGGTCTACACAATTACATTTCAGAACAATCAGCAGTGGACAGCAAGACCCTGTCTCTAAAAACTAAAAATAACTAAATGAATTAAGTCTGGTCAAATCTTTTAATAAATTTTATAAACAATTTAATAAATGATGCCATTAAGTGATCAACAATAAATACAGACCCAAAAAGGACAAGCTCTCAATTAGGGCTAGCCCTTTGACATGGAAATGGTAAAAGAACATGAAAACTGGGGCTCTGAGGAGCTCTTGTGTATAGATGCAGATTCTGCCACAGCTATACAACTGGGGCTAGTACAAGTCGGCAGGACTGTCTGTGATTTCACATCTCACAAACCCTATAGAACTGATAATTCCATTCCATGTCTTTGATGGCAAACCTAATCTCTCAATATATTTGTAGCAAAATAATCTCATTTGATGTTAAACCACATGTAGTTCTTATTTTTCCATTTAATGTAACCATGTTTCATCACCATGAAATCAACATCTCTCTGGAAGTGAGCTGCTCTGAGTATCACCTTCTAAAATCCTGACACACCTAGAATTCCTCAAGGATGGAACACATCCTCAATGATTTTAGGAATGTTTCTGAAGTTTAAATGAGATAACATAAAGAAATAAGAAATACTCTATGTATAAAAATAAATAAATGAGGCTGGGCAGTGGTGGCGCATGCCTTTAATCCCAGCACTCGGGAGGTGGAGGCAGGCGGATCTTTGTGAGTTCGAGGCCAGCCTGGGCTACAGAGTGAATTCCAGGAAAGGCACAAAGCTACACAGAAAGCTACACAGAGAAACCGTCTCGAAAAACAAAAAAAAACAAAAAACAAAAAAAAATTAATATAAAAGTAATTGACTTTTCCCACTCTGTTGTAACCATCAAAGTATGGCTCCGCATTTTGTATGTTTATTGTGGAAAGGGGATGCTATAACTTAGTGTATGCTTTTGAACTGAGAAGAGAAAAGATTGAGATCTGTGTCAGGATGATAATAGTACACTGTTACTCTAAATATGAATGAGCTATGGTATAAACATTACAAGTCTGCTTGGTGGTAAGTTAGGTTGAAACTTTTCTTCACTGTTTATGAGTTACTATTGGTTCAGGTTCTTAGGTGTTTGTTTTGTTCCTTATGTTTAGGAGGTGCCCTTTCTCCTCCTTCCTTGGTTCTCTCTGTGTGTTTTCTAAAAGTATAGATGCTTTAAAAAAGGCTTGGTGCTAGAGTACTTGCCTAGCATATATGAAAACCTGGGTTTGATTCCCAGGACTAAAGGAAGGAAAAACGTTACAAATCCAACCTCCTTGCCTAAGGAAGGACCTCAATTTCCCACCTACAGCTTGGGCTGTGCCCACATCTAAGCTCCTTCTCTTTGTAGTCCCTTTCATACATAATACTTACACAAAGTACCTATCAGAATTAGAGTAGTATTAGTTAACATGTGTTCTCCTCCTATGCCAGGTATTATGCTAAATATTTCACATATACCAACTCATGGGATCATAACACCCAGAGACAGACATTGCCAATTTATAGAGGAGGAGTAAGCTTGCAGAACTGAGACCCACAGAGCTGTTCTGTTCAGCATGGCAGCTACTAGCTGCAAGTGATTTTTTTTTTTTAATTTAAGTAAAAATGTGATTCTTTCATTGCAGGATGTTCTGGTGGACAATATTTTGAGATTTTAATTACACACATACAATAATGTTCAATAGTCCATGTATTAAAGTAAAACTGAAATAAGGAAATATAAACTTAACTATAATTTACCTACATGCTTTTAGGAAAAAAGCCAAAATAAATAAATGAGTTGGCGTTAGAATTGGCATACTATATTCAGCTCGACATGCTAGCAGTTTACTGCTGTTCACAGAAACGGCTCAGAGAATCAGAGCAGCAGCGATGGTTTCAATTCTCTGTGGTGAAAGAGAAAATGCTGATAAGCAGGCTTTTACACAAGGTGGGACCCTTTGGGGAGTCTTCCTATTCATCGTCTGCTAAGCAGTAGACAAAAGTTCACTGACAAGTGAGCTGTTACTGTGCTATGACTGTGTCGTGATGGCACCTTAACTTTAGTAACTATAAAGAAAATAACCTAGTCACAAACTAAAGTCAAACTGAGAGAAACAGTGTTTAACCTCTCCCTTAGTCAATGCTCTGTTGCTGTGAAGAGACCACAGCCACTCTCACACAAGAGAGCACTGAATTGGAGCGAGCTTACAGTTTCAGAGGTTTAGTCCATCATGGTGGGGAGTATGGCAGCATGCAGACAGACATGGAGAAGTGACTCAAAGTTCTGTATCTGGATCCACAGGCAGCAGGAAGAGAGCCACTGGGCCTGAGGCTTAAATACCTCAAAGCCCACCCCCACTGGCTCACTTCTTCCAAAAGGCCACACTTACTCCAACAAGGCCCCTCTTCCTAATCCTTCTCAAGTAGTACCACTCCCTATAACTAAGCATTCAAATATGAGCCTGTGGGACCATTCTTATTCAAACCACCACAATCTTAATGTGAATAAAATTCAAATGCCAAACAGAGTATTGCTTAAGAGATTAGTAGTATCTGTTAATTTGGAAATTTTATTTCTTTCAAGTTCATCATTAATCTTGTAAAAAGTACTCCTAATTCTATTAATTCATAATTTTAATTGTTGTAGAATATTATTTTTAAGGTGTGTTACTTTTGTTTAACTCTGTGAAGCTGCGTTACTGTGGCTGTCTAAAATCTGATGGTCTAATAAAGAACTGAACGGCTAATAGCAAGGCAGGAGAAAGGATAGGCAGGGGTAGCAGACAGAGAGACTATATAATAGGAGAAATCTGGGAGGAAGGAGGAGGACTCTAGGGGCCAGCCACCCAGCCACCCAGCCACCCAGCTACACAGCCAGCCACGGACTAAGAATAAGATTTACAGAAGTAAGAGAACAGGAAAAGGCCAGAGGGAAAAGGTAGATGGGATAATTTAAGGAAAGCTGGCAAGAAACAAGCCAAGCTAAGGCCAGGCATTTATGATTAAGTAAGCCTCCGTGTGTGATTTGGGAGCTGGGTGGCAGGCCCCCAAGAGTAAAAAAGCCAAATTACAACATCTAATCTTATGATTTAATTTTATATCAAGAAGTTTGTCTTTAAAATAACCCAAGTAAATAAACATAATGACTTGTTTATGATTAACAGTAATTTTATTTTCCAACAGGTACTTTTCTACTACTTCAGTATGTTCCTCAGGCAACACGAGAGCTTTAGAACTGGGTCACTTGGTCCTTTCCCTTCTTGTCACTTCCCAGTTTAAAACACTGTACTGACATTTTTAAGAACAAAACTCTGCACTCAGGAAGCCAACCTGTTCTGCAAGGCAAATTCCAGGGCTAAAGTAAGACCTTGTCTCAACAAACAAGCAAACACACAAACACATGCCTCCCCTTACTCTAAAGCATGCAGTAGGCTGTGTTACCAACAGAAGCCTGCAGGGGCAAAGCATTTGTTTGGGATGAGCTTTTAATATTTTACATGTGTTCTGTTTCTCATGAGTAATGCAGACACCTTAAATTAAGGCTATTAAAACTAACACAGTACATCATCACAGTTAAATATATATAAAACACAATACCTATATTATATATACAACAAGCATAAACCTGGCAAGAATGACTAACTGGCAATTTTAAAAAATCCTTTGAAGAATTCAGAAACATTATGCAAGACTTTAAAGCAGACTACTATAACCAAGGATGCGGCCTAGAAAATAACCACACAGACTCCAACTCTAGAGCTCTGGTTTAGCCTCTCCCTTCCTCTACCTCTGTAGGCCTATTTTAAAGAAGCTGTACTTTCCAATGTCAGAGTCAGGGGTCTTTGCCACAGCAGGTCAGTGTCAGACAGATCATGCCAACACTAAGCAACGAGATGAAGGCAAAGTCTACTTCACAGGCAATACAAAGGCTGGGATTTGAAAAGAGATCTCAGACAGCCAGTAACAAGAAGGAACAGGCTCAAGAAAGGGAAACTGCAGTAGAAATGCCTCAGGGGAACATGGGATGGCGCTGAAACCCTTCCGAGATTGAATACAAAGTATAACTGTCTCAGACAAGGTCCAATTTTACCTTCTAACAACACACACACACACACACACACACACACACACACACACACACACACACACACGGCTCTGCAGTTAAGAGAGGAGCTGATGTAGTTCCCAGCACCCATATGGTAGACAGTCGTCTATAACAGCAATTCCAGGGAGTCAGATGCCTTCTTCTGACCTCCAGGGGCACCAAGTATCTGTATGATATATACACATTCATACAGGCAAAACATTCATATACATAAGATTTAAAAAATTAGCCTGTACTATTAAAAGTAGGCAACAGCCTGACAAATACATGAGGTATGAGGGTGTGGAGACAGATCTCTCACATATCCCAGTCTGGCTATACTTGTTACGCAGCTGAGGATGGACAGAACTTTCCTGTCTCTACCTTAAAGGTGCTAGGACTATTAAGAGTATGCTCCACCACACCTGGCTCCACAGTTAGTAACCAAGACAATGGTAGAAAAGCAGCTCTATATTGGGTAACAGATCAGAATCCAGAAAATAAACAGAATTCTTTAAAAAGAAAAAAAATTCCTTTAAACAAAAAAGATCATTAGAAAAAAAAGCTAAATATTTCAAGAGACACTTCTTAAAAGTAAATACACATTGTTTTTCAAATTCTAACAATCATACACTGCCAGTGGGGATAAAAAATATGACTGGAAATGAATGTATTATGACTCAGATTTTATTATTGTTTTGTTTATTATGCAGTTCTCTGTAAATACTGTAGCTGGTGATGGCTAATTATTCTGTTATGTGACTATCCAAGTGGCTTTTTTTACGTTTTCATTATTATTTTAGTGCTAGGCATTGTATGCATTCTATGCAAGAGTTCCACCACTGAGCTACACTCCCTAACAAAATGACTTTTAAATGTCCATGGCTTTGTAGATGTATACATATACCTATGAACACTGGTTTAAGTGTGGGTGGAGAATTAAGAAAGGAGATAAAGAGAGGACATTATGAGATAATGAGAAAACGCTTTTCTATGTCTGCGCAGTGGTGGCAAACATCTTTAATCCCAGAACTCAGAAGCCAAAGACAGGTGGATCTTTGAGTTGGATTCAGCCTGGTCTACAGGGTGAATTCCAGGACAGCCAGGGCTACACAGAGAATCCTATTTTCTTTTCCTAGTTTTGACTCCTTTGCAGCTCTCCTTTTCTATGGTAGACATGATTTAAACTGTCTCTATTGAAGCAGCAAAAACCACCTTTGCATTCCAGAAGAAACCAACATGTGTTACTCCTCTGAGGCAGTGACTGTGAAGCCGTGCTTGCCTTCCAATTCCACTAATAGAGCAGTGAGGACGGATGTGACTAGTCTGAACACACTTGTCACGACTAATAGAGCAGTGAGGATTGACATGAGGATTGACATGACTAGTCTGAACACACCTGTCACAATACGCACTCACAAAAGTAATCAAAAAGAAAAAATGGGGGGGGGGGGTTTGTAACCTGAAATGTCTCTTTTTTTCATTGTTTAAATCATTCTACTCCAAGTATTATTTAGTGTAAACTATATTGCTGTATATAAAACAGTTTTTAAAAAATCAACGCAAATCTAAAAATGAATCAAGTCATTCTATTTTATATAATTCTTGAAGTAAAAGTACTTTAAAATAACTAATATAAATTCAGTCACCTTTGCCTGGCTCACTATACCCAGACCAATAAAAACACACATTTTGCCATTCTTACCAACCTATTCAAAATGAATATGTGCAAACTTGGGTCTAACCTTTGCCAAATGCTCATACTGCAAGAACATTAAGTGTAGTTTTCATGTTTTCCTAACTCCACATTGCTTTCAATATAGTCTTCATCCATTACTGTACAAAATTATGAGAGAGAGAGAGAGAGAAAGAGAGAGAGAGAGAGAGAGAGAGAGAGAGAGAGAGAGAGAGAGACTGAGTTGTATGTTCATTTTTGGTTCATACCTTGGTTTCTACTAAGACACTGAAATCAAGTTTGTGAAGTCGAGTTCTCAATAGAAAGATACCCCTAAAATACATCCTTACAATTACCTAGAGCAACTGTTCATACATAACAAATCTGATCATGTTTTCCTTACAATGGAGACATGCTGCTTTGAGAATAACAAATTGGCTTCTTACCTCTCCTCCCACGCCAACTGTCAAAGCTCTGTACTTCTCCAATGGTCCACCTTGAATGTGATCAAGCTCACAGATCACTTTTACATATACTTTTCAAATCTCACTATATTTTATGACCATATCTTATTTATGTTTTCAAAAACTATCTTTAAAAGGCTATGTGTAAGGTCAATGACATGGTTCAGGGGGTCTTGCCTCGCAAGCCTGGCAACCTGAGTTTGATCCCCAAGAACACCAAATTCCATCTCCAGAAGCCAAATACTGTGGAGAGACTTGACTCCACAAAGTAGTCCTCTGGTTCCACAAAAACACCATGGCATGAACACTCCTATACACAATAATAATAATAAATTTTAAATGCAGCCTATGGGGGGAGGTGCAGGGCAGGAGGTAGGTTGAGTCATTTATCTCTATAACTTACTAAAATTTCTGGAAAAGCACTTTTTTTTGTTTAATAAACTGAGAGAGTGTGGTGTATTGAATAAAAATGACCCGCATAGGCTCATACATCTGAATGCTCAGTCACCAGGAAGTGGCACTATCTGAGAGGATTAGAAGGGTTAGGTATGGAATTGTTGGAATAGCTGCGGCCTGGACAAAGTGTGTCAGTGGGGGTGGGCCAGGTGCTGTCCTCTCTCTCTCTCTCTCTGCCTGAGGACCAGGATGTAGCTCTCACCCCTGCTCCAGCACCATGCCATGCCGGCCACCATGTTCCCTGCCATGAGGATAATGGACTGAGCCTCTGAAACTACAAGCCAGCCCTGAAGTAAATGCTTTCTTTTGTAAGAATTGCCTTGGTTACGGTGTCTTTTCACAGCAACAGGACAATGACAAAGGGGTCACTTGAATTGTGTGGAACTCCAAAAATCAGGGGGAAAAACAGCAAAGAAAGAAGAAGAATGAAACACAACACCCAAGTCTGGGGACTAAAGTACCTTGAGGAGTTGGTCTGTGTGGCTACAGAGGGGTTCCAGTTAGAAGTCCTTACCGCTCGCTTTTGCAGGACCCAAGTTTAGTTCCCAGCACCCACAACAAGCATCTTACAACCACTTATAACTATGGGCACTCAAACGTGCACATAAAAACACACAAATGTTTAAAACCTTGAAGCTTTAAAAAAAAAAAATCTGCTATGGAGAAATGAAGGAGTCCAGGCAAGGTCACAAAGGGAGATTCTATCCATATACACAAGAAAAAAAAAATAATGTGTACTAAAATAAACAATTATCCTAAGATATAAAATTGATAAGGGAAAGCAAGGAGAAAAGTCCAATATATAATCAACACATAAATTTCAGAAATGTTTTTTACATGTATAGATGTTGTATCTTTGTGTATATCTATCTGTGCACCATAGATGCAGTGCCCACAGAGGCTGGAGAGGGCAACAAACCCCCTGAGACAGGAGTTACAGCCAGCTTGGCACCAGTGCATGCTGGGAATCGAACACGCTCCTCTGAAAAAGCAGGCAGTGTACTTAACCACTGAGTCACCTCTCTGGCCCTCAACCACACCTTTTGGCCCCATATTTAATGCTTGGACCCCAGTTGGTAAACTGTTTAGGAAGGATTAGGAGGTGTGGCCTTGATGGAGGACATATGGAGGACATACTGGGAATGGGTTTGGAGGTTTCAAAAGCCTATCACTATTCCCAGTTGGCTGTCTCTGCCTTGTGCTCCTTTTGAGACTGAATTGTGAGCTGTCAGCTGCTGCTCCAGTGCCAAGTCTGCTTGAGTGCTGCCATGCTCCCTGCCGTGATTGGTCAGGGGCTCTTAATCCTCTGGAACCATGAGCCCAAAGCGTAACTCCCTTCTTTTCAAGGTGCCTTGATCATGGTGTCTTATCACAGATGTGAAAAGGAACTATGATAGGCAGATAGCCATATATCCTGACACAGCCTAGACTCACCTGTCCTACTCCCTGGGCTGGTGGTCCTGCGCAGGTTTCTGTTTTGCTTTAAATTTTCAAGACAGGGCTTCTCTGTGCAACAGACCTGGCTGTGCTGGAACTCACTTTGTAGACCAGGCTGGCCTTAAACTCACAGAGATCTGCCTGCCTCTACCTCCTGAGTGCTGGGTTTAAAGGTGTGTATCGCTACGCCTGGCTATCCTGGGCAGTTTAAGCAAACTAGCTGAATATGAGCCTGAGCCAGCGAGAGAAAAAGCCAGCAAGCAGCACTCCTGCATGGTTTCTGAGTCAAGCTCCTGCCCTGACGACCCACTGGATGGACTGTGACCTGGAGTATAAACAGATAAATCCTTTCCTCCCCCTAGTTGCTGTTGGTCTACATTTTATCACAGCATCAGAAAGAAAACTAAAACATCATGCAAGTCTAAGAACCTGATCCCAGAGCCCATATAAAAATGCTGAGTATGATGGCAGAGATTGGAAATCCCAGGGCTGGAGAGACAGAGAAGGGTAGATCCTTGGGTTGGCCTGCCCAGCCTAACTGACAAGTGCCAGGACAGGGAAGATCCTTTCTCAAAAAACAAAGTGGTCATCAACTGAGGAATGACACCCAAGGCTGACTGCCCTCATGCATACACACACAAACACGTGCATCTACATCTGTGTGCATGCATACACACATACACACATACACACATACACACACACACACACACAGAGAGACATACATACATACAATGCATAAGAAACTGGCAGTGTAATCAGAAAATGTTATATAAAAATATCAAAAAAGATTTCTATCAAAACCAAGAATCTAATGTATGTAAATCCTAACTTTTTACATTTTATATGTTTTAATGAAGGCTCTTATTACCTCTTCTTTCAGTGCATGTTTCTTCTGTTCCAGACAAATCTCTTTAGCTCTCATCATCTGCAAAGTCTCCTTAGAAACTGCATACTGGAGTTTTTCCATGCGTTCTGCAGCTGCTGCCCATGATGCTTTGCCAAATTTCTTCTGATCTGCTCGCATCCGATCATACACAGCTGGTAATAATAATTTTGTAGGGATATTAAAGCACAAAACTGCTAGACACTAAAGAACTATAAGGTCTTAGATTTCACTGACACCTCACAATAAATGTTTAACATCACTAAAATCTTAATAGTTCAATATCATCATACATTCTCTGTTATCTCAAGTAGTGGTACATGCCTTTAATCGCAGCACTAAGGAGGCAGAGGCAGGTGAACCTAAATTTGAGGCCAACCTGGTCTACACAGCAAATTCCATAACAGCCAGAGCTACACAGTGAGACCCTGCCTCCAACAAAACAGAGAAACACCCTTCAACACGGGATGGAGAGATGGCTCAGAAGATAAGCATGTTTACTGGTCTTGCAGAGGAATGAGTCTGGTTCCAGCATCCACACAGCAGTTCACAACCACCTGTAATAACCAGTTCCAGAGAATCGGATGCCTTTTTCTGGCCTCCTCAGGATTCTGTACACATGTGGTGCACATAAACACACAGACTCACATACATACACGTAAATAAAAAATACATATAAATCATTAAAAAATAGCTGAAAGCTGGGCATGGTGAGTTGAGACCAGCCTCATTTACATAGTGAGTCAATTACAGGACAGTCAGGGCTACACAGAGACCCTGTCTCAAACAACAACAACAACAACAACAAAATAATAAATTAATCAATAAAAATAACATTTAGAAATGGGAGTAAACATGATCGAAGCACATATATGCACATATATAGCATACATGTATTAGTTGAAATCTAAGCCCTAAATATTCTAAACATGCAATCATACATTTCCATGTATTTCACTGTATACTCTGAAAATTTTGTGAGAACCAGATGCAGGAGGAACTAAAGACACACACTAGTTTAGCTCTCATTCAGAAGGTAAAAATGGAATCATCAACTATGAGAAAGAGCACAGCCCTCTTCCTGCTCCAGAAAGGAAGAACTTTTTTTCCCCCCAAGACAAGGTTTCTCTGTTTAAGAGCCCTGGGTGCCCTGGAACTCATTCTGTAGACCAGGTTGGTCTCAAACTCAAGAGGTCTGCTTGCCTCTGCCTCCTGGGTGCTGGGATTAACTGTATGTGACATCACTACACAGAAAGGAAGAACTTAGTTTGTAATAACATAGGCCTGGCTCAGACACTAATTGTTGATAGACAGCTAATGTCTTCCAGTTTAAAAAAAGTAGAACTAGATAGATGGCTCAGTGACTAGGAGCACCAACTGCTCTTCCAGGACCCAAGGTCATTAGCAGCACCCACAATGGGCAGCTCACAAAGACTTATAAAGCCAGTTAGTTCCAGGAGAGCCAATGCCTTGGGCCTCCATGGGAGTGCATTAAAAAAAATTATATATAACCACATAGATACATGCATATAAATAAAAATGAGCTGGGCAGTGGTGGCATATACCTTTAATCCCAGCACTTGGGAGGCAGAGGCAGGTGGGTCTTTATGAGTTCGAGGCCAGCCTGGTCTACAGAGCGAGATCCAGCACAGGCACCAAAACTACACAGAGAAACCCTGTCTCGAAAAACCCAAAATAAACAAACAAATAAAAAATACTGATAGGAACATTGACAGTGCTGCCACCTGAAACCTTAATTCTATATCTTTATGCCCAATCACATTTTAATAAATGATAGATGCTTTCTTACAGAAGTTGGCAATTAGATTAGTTCAAAATACAATAAAAGACATATTTGCTGGTGTCTTCTTTTATATTTTAAAAGGTGATTAATTCTGTATTGTTACTTTGTCCTAACCATCTTTTACAATATAGAATTATGGTGATTTGAAAGAGAATGGTTCCCAGGGAGTGACACTATTAGGAGGTGTGGCTTTGGAATAGGTAAGGCCTTATTAGAGGAAGTATGTCACTCTGGGGGTGTGCTTTGAGGTCTCATATATGCTCAAGCCATGCCCAGTAAGTCAGTTCACTCCCTGTTGCCTACAGATCAAGATGTAGAACTCTCAGCTCCTTCTCCAGCACCATGTCTGCCTGCATGTCCTGCCAAAATGACAATGTACTAAAACTCTGAAACTGTAAGCCAGCCCAATTAAAGGTTTTCCTTTATAAGACTTGTTGTGGTCATGGTGTCTCTTCACAGCAACAGAAACCTAACTAAGGCAGAAGATGGTATCAGGGACTGGGGTATTGCTGTGATAGGCCTGTCCATGTTTTTGTTTGGAGGAATTTGGACTTTGTTACTTTGGGTTAGGAAAGCAGTGGAATGCTTTAAATGCTGCTTAATGGGCCTTATTAGTAGAAGCATGGAAGACAGTGATGCTGAAGGTAGATTTGGACTGTGGGGGCCTGGCACAAGAGGTTTCAGAGCAGAATTTTAGTATGCTGCCTAGAGATGGTTTTTGTAATATTTTGGTGAAGAAAGTACCTGTTTTCTGCCCTTGTACAAAGAGTCTGCCTGAGGCTAAAGTGAAGAGTTTTGAATTAGTTGCACTAGTAAAGGAGATCTCAGAACAGCCTAGTATAGACTCTGTAGTGTGGTTACTAGTGTTGACTCTTATGAAGATGTATAATGAAAAGGAGCAAGCAGAGCAAAGAAAAATTCAAGATATACAATTTGAGGAGGAAAGGGACACCAGGAAGTGGAATGAAGCCAAGTCCTGGGTTCAAGACGATAAACAGATTAAGAAATGGAATAAAGGGAGTGGCAACCTCAGGGTAAGATCCTACCCAGCTAAGCTTCCAACTTGTGAAAAGGAATTAAAGAACAGTTTTGGTCCAGGCATGGTGGTGCACACCTTTAATCCCAGTAATCAGAAGGCAGAGGCTGGGGCTTCTCTGAGTTTGAGAACAGCCTGGTCTACAGAGCAAGTTGCAGGGCAGCTAAGCTTTGGCCATGAAGGACAGAAAGCTGGTGAGAATATAACTGAACAAGGGGACCAGGTTCCAACCCCAGAAAGCAGCAGAACTTGGCAGAGAATCAGCCATGTGGTTTGGCTTTAGAGTCAAGGACAGAAGAAAGGGGCTATGGAATCTTTCTCTGAGACTAAGAAAAGCCACTGAGGCCAGGCATGGGCAGGGTTATCCTTGCATGGAAGCCCACAGAGGCCATTGTATGAAGCTGTAATGGTGAAGCCTGAATTGTCTTAGAGCCCACAAAGTTGTGGGATACCTACTGAGGAAAGCTACTAACAAGGAGTGGAACCAAGTCCAAAAGAGAGAGGAGTGTGTTGCACTCAACAAAGCTGAAAGACACTGGAAATCTGAAGAGTGTTTTGACATCAGATATGGAGATACAGAGTTTGGAGTTCGTGGGGGGGTTGGGGGGGGGGGGGGGTGGGGGGTATTGGGGTTGGGGTTGGGGTTGGTCTTGCTTTGGCCCAGCATTTTCTCATTATCCTCCCTTTCCTCCATTTTGGAATAGTAATGTATATCCTGTGCCATATATGCTGGAAGTATGTGATCTGCTTTTTTATTTTGATTTTACAAGGGATTAGAGTTAAGAGATTGCATGATTCTCACAAGAGACTTTGGACTTTAGGTTTTAAATATGTTTGAGACTGTTAAAGACTAAAAGAACTTTTGAAGTTGGACTGAATGTATTTTGCATTATGATATGGCTACAAGCCTATCCTAATGGGAGCCAGGGAGTAGAATGTGATGGTTTGAAAGAAAATGGCCCCCACAGGAAGTGGCACTATTAGGAGATGTGACTTTGTTGGAGTAGGTGTGGCCTTGTTGAGGAAGTGTGGCCTTGTGGGGGTAGACTTTGAGGTCTGCTACTCAAGCTATACCTAGCACACAGTTCACTTCCTGCTGCTGCAGACTGGTACGTAGGACTCTCAGCTCCTTCTCCAGCACCATGTCTGCTTGCACGCCATCGTATCTCACCATGATGACTCGCCATCGTGTCCCACCATGATGATCATGGACTAAATATCTGAACTGTAAGCCAGCTCAAATTAAATGTTTCTTTTGTAAGAGTTGCTGTGGTCATGGTGTCTCTTCACAGCAATAGAACACTGACTAAGATAAGAATTTAGTAATTTTTTGCCTTAAAATTTTCAGAAATCACCAGGTGGTGGTGGCGCACACCTTTAATCCCAGCACTTGGGAGGCAGAGCCAGGCAGATCTCTGTGAGTTCAAGGCCAGCCTGGTCTACAGAGCAAGATCCAGGATAGGCACCAAAACTACACAGAGAAACCCTATCTCAAAAA
>CABHPH010160908.1:0-52921 GCA_902168325.1 Peromyscus nudipes
GCTTCCTAGGTATAACACCAGTAACTCAGACACTGAGACAAACAATCAATCAATGGGACCTCTTGAAACTGAAAAGCTTTTGTAGAGCAAAGGATACGGTCAACAAGGCCAGGCCTTTGTACATTTTTAAACACACTGTAACCTGTTTAGAGGTTTGGTGTTTTTTTTTTTTTTTTCATCTAAATCTGTCTTTACTGCATATTTGTAACCCTTTCTGTCTGCATGCGCAAAACCCCAAACCCACCATGCAGCTCACTGGTGGAGCTTGTGCTAGCAGCTTAAGCCCACCGTCAGCAGCTGGAAGACACCTCTCTATACTTCAACCCATGTGAAAGACTGAGGGAACCCATCATGACACTTAGCTCATGGCATGATAGCAGCTGCCAGGAGACATGTCTCTGTACTGTGGCTGATATGAGAGACACGAGACTAGGAAGTCACATTTGGCTGTGGTGATATTGTGTCCCCAATATATTATGCACCCTAATAAACTTGTCTGGGGCCAGAGAACAGAACAGCCACCAGACAGACATAGAGGCCAGAAAATGGTGACACACACACCTTTAATCCTATCCCTTGGGAGGCAGAGATCCATCCAGATCTCTGTGAGTTCAAGGCCACACTGGAAACCACTAGGCATGGTGACACACACCTTTAATCTCAGGAAATGATGACAGGAAGCAGAAAGGTATATAAGGCGTACGGACCAGGAATTGAGTTTGCTAAGCTTTTAGGCTTTTAGCAGCCGTTCAGCTGAGATCTATTCGGATGAGGAAACAGAGGCTTCCAGTTTGAGGAAACAGGATCAGCTGGGGAATTAGTGAGGTGAGGTTGGCTAGGGCTTGTTCTGTTTCTCTGGTTTTTTGGTGTTTACCCCAATATCTGGCTCCAATGCTTTTTATTAATAAGACCCTTTAAGGTTCATGTTACATTTGGCTCCATTTTTGTGTGTTTAGAACCTTTTTTAAGCTTTCTCGGGTCTTATGTGGATGTAGGTGCCAGACTTTTGCTGGGTTTTGTTTTGTTTTGTTTTGTTTTTTGGGTTTTTTTTTTTAATTCTTTGGCTCTTTGGACTCTTTAGTCTTTACTCTTTGGGGAGGCCACCATCCAGGTCCCAAATACACACAGAGACTTCTTCTTTCTTATGAATGCCTGGCCTTAGTTTGACTTGTTTTTAGCCAACTTTTCTTAACTTAAATTATCCTGTCTATCTTTTGCCTCAGGGCTTTTTTCTCTATTCCTGCATACTTTTATTTACTTCCTACTCCATGACCAGGTGTGTAGCTGGGTGGCTGACTCCTTGTGTTCTTCTCTCCTCCTTTTCTCATTCCTTGATCCTCCTTTTTCTTTTTATTTTTTCTCTCTGTCTGCCAGCCCCACCTATCCTTTCTCTGCCTAGCCATTTAACTCTTTACTAGACCAATCAGGTGTTTTAGACAGGCAAAGTAACACAGCTTCACAGAGTTAAACAAATGCAACATAAAAAGTAGGACACATCTTTGCACCATTAAAACAAATATTCCACAGCATAAACAAATGTAATGCACCTTAAAATAATATTTCACAACACCAAAAATTTGGGCACCATTTGTAGGTAGACCTTTCATTCCTGCCTGCCAGTTCCCAAATAACCAACATGGAGACTCAATATTAATTATAAATGCTTGGCTGATAGCTCAGGCTTATTACTAACTAGCCCTTACAACTTAAATTAACCCATATTTCTTATCTAAGTTCGACCACATGACTCATAGTTTGTTACCTTATTTCATACACATCCTGCTTCCTCTGTGTCTGGCTGCCGACTTCTCAGACTCCATCCTTCTTCTTGTCAGTGTCCTCCTAGTCCGGCTCTCCTGCCAATTCTCTTCCTGCCCAGCTATAGGCCAGACAGCTCTTTATTAACCAGTGAGAGTAATACATATATCCAGTGTACAAAGATTCTTCCACAGCACTTCCCTTGGCAGCTAAGTAGTATTTTCTGGTACAATCTAAGGTAGACCACAGAAAGGAGGCTTTCAGGTTAGATCTAGCTCAAACCATCTGAGTGCAGTGTCCTAAGTGTGCAGTATCTTCACAAATAGAAGCATACCTTCAAGCCCTGAAAGGCAACCATGTACTACATTGATAGTCTATACTGTTTGGGAGTCACTTGGACTAACCTTGACCAAACATTTGAAAAGAGGTTTCTCATGTCTGATACTGGGGGTTTTGTTAGTCTACAGTTCTTGTGTGTAGCACTGTCAGCCCAAGTGGCATAACTTCCTCTAAGGTGTGTGTGTGTTAGTTATGTATAATCTTTGGTAAATATAAAATAATATGGTTCCTGGGGACTTCATCAAAAAAACCTTGATGTTATTTGTCCTTATGTCTCCTCTTCTGAATTGTCCTTCCTCTCTCCTCCCCAGTTGGAGCCCCCTTCCCATTTTCTCATTTCCCACTTCTATCAACTGTATTCCCCTCTCAAGCCCCTCTACCTGCTCACACTTTCTTGGTTTTGTGGTTACTCCATGGCGAATACTCTGTCTGAAGCTTTGGAGCTAGGAATGAAGATAAGAGAGAGCATGAGACATTTGTCTCTCTGGGTCTAGATTACTTCCCTCCATATTATCTTTTCTAAGTCTGTCCATTCACCATAAATTTCATTATTTTATTTTCCTTTATAGATGAATAGCATTCAACTCTGTGTTTGTGCTACATTTTAATTATCCATTCATCTGTTGAAGGATAGTTAGGTTATATGTTTTCGCTGACTGTTGTGTAAACAGGGTTAAGTATCTCTGGAGTATGACAAATCCATTGGTCAAGCAATAGCATAGCTGGGTCATATGATAGATTTATTTTTAGTTTTTAGTTTAGTTTTTGATTTCCTAAGTGGCTGGACCAGTTTGTATCTCTACATCAGTGAATGAGAGTTTCTTTCTCCCCACAACCTCACCAGTATTTGTTGCTCACAAATAAGTGTAGCTACTTCAAAATAAGCCTCTTTTTACAGCAAATGAGACCATCACAGAAAAATCACAACTGGACATAATGCAGAGATCTGTAGGTTGTGGAGAAGCCAGCTCCTATGAACTTATCTACATAATATTAACAGCATCTATGGCTCAGAGAGTATCTCAGAAGAATGGAAGGAAAGATTGTAAGAACCAAAATACCAGGAAGCATGCTGTAGAACAGTATTTCCTAGGAATAGTCATATAAACAAGACCATAAAAATGACAATTACAATGGTCGTATTAACATGGAAGGAAGAAAATCTCATGGTATCCATCTTAGACTAAGAACTGCAGGCAACTAAGGAATACTTGGAAGAGAGAGAATTAGCCCCTTCCAGGGATGAGCCCCCTTATTGGTTATTCATATACTTACAAGCAACAAAAAATGAATTTAGTAGATTGTATTGACATATGTGTACATATTTATACATATATACATGTCTTAAATATTGATAATCAAAGAAAAGGAGGCTATCAATTTGAAAGTTAAGGGTTCATGCAAAATTTTGAAGGAAAGATACCTGGGATGAACTGGTGGAAGAAAGGGGGAGGGGGATATAGTTCTATTTCAATTAAAATGCATTTAAAACATTGTTTTAAGTAAAAAGAAAATTTGACTCTCATACCTTCATGAGAAAAGACAATGAAAGGTTGTAATTTACCAATATTTGAGTTCTAAGGAGGGGAGAGTTCTGTTTTTTTTTAATCCACAGGCAGATTGACTTTCAAATAAAAATGAACTTTGTGTGAACAAAGAACTTAGAAACAATGAAATATAATAACTGATACCATTGAGGGTTTCCCTGAGAATTCTACTATAGGATAAATTTCAGACAACCAGAAGGGCTGTAAAGCAAATGAAAAACAGGCATAAGAAATGTTGGAGAGCATTTAATATAAATATGCTTATCTAACTAAGCTTAAATAATCATAGAAATGAACGAAGCATATAGTATGTAATGTCTTTGTGTGCTGAGGATGTGTGCACAGTCCAGCAGTAAAAAGTAGGAGAGGGGGAAAGGGTGTATAAAAAGAAAGTAAGTATTGTAATTACCTTCAAAAGTGATGTTATGTGATCAATCAAGTTTGAAATTATAGAGTTAGAATATCTCTCTGTAACAAAAGCCATCAACAAATCATTTTAGTGGTAGTCAGCACTATAGAAAGACTCATACCTGTGCCTCCTGATGAAAAGCCATGTTACCACCTATGAAGCTTCTTGTTGTATAAAAGGCAGAGAGAGAGAGAGAGAAATAGCACCTGCCTGTATTCACACACAAGTTATTGTATAATAGCATATATATACTAACTACTATCAAATTATATCAAGTAGGTATTTAAAATCTTGCATATTGTAATAAAGATCCAAGATGGCATAATATATTTCAAATGAAATATCATTTAATAAATGATTCTTTAGCCATAACCTGCCATTTTCAGGCTGTTTAGGGTGAAACTTCGAGTTCAGAGTTTATTCCCCTGAAATTATTAGTGTTCTCTACATTATTTATTTCCATGACTAAAATGACCTTTCTATGACTTACATTTGAATCAGTTTTCTTTATGTATCCTTCTTATCAATAGCCATTTCATAGCAGATCTCTATTTGACTATCTTTTTGTCTGTGACTCTAGATAGTTTGAAATGTTAAGGCTGTGAAATAGATACAAAACTTTCAGGACTAGCAAACATGAGAACCATTTTCTGATTAGAGCTAAGCCCCACTCCCCAGGATAGAACCCACACCTGTCTCCATTCTCAGGCTAAGAACCTATGTCTAGACAGGGCATGGGCCCTAGGAGGGAACCTACTTTTATTATTCTGCTAAATGGACATAGTATTGAACTGACTCCCAATAACATATTGTTATATCCACAGATCAACGTATCTCTCATCTCTTATCTGAGAAGTTCCTCCTTTCAGTAGATTATGATTACCACAGTGACTAACAAGTGGCCAACACGCAACGAATAAGAGACTGTGAAATGCTCTGGCCCAAAGCAAACACATAGAAAGCAATTCCCCTCCCAAAGCTCAAGAATCATTGCAGAAGAATGGGGTGGAAATAGTGTAGAAGCCTGATGTGGTGAACGACTACAAGGAAACAGTATCTTCTGGACACAGTAGGGCAGCTGCACACATGAACTCTCAGCAGCTGTGACAGCATGCACAAGACAGAGCAAGCCCAAGCCAGACCATACCCTGGAAATGAGAAAGGAGCTGAGCGCATAATCCCACCTGAACCACGGAGCAACTTGCAATATATTATTTGATGGAAGAGGGAGAGGCAGTTTTCTCTAAGTGTGTAGCCTCTAGTTACTTGAACACTCTAGAATAGAAGAGCATACATCCAAGAATATTTGTGTAGCACAAAATTGGTCTTGGAGGAGGTGGTTGGTTGGTTGGTTTATTTGTTTTTGGCACAAACTAGGGTGAGTAGGGAAATGGGAGTGAATTGGGAAAGAGTTGGAGGAGGGAGGTGAATATGTTCAAAATGTATGAAATGCTCAAAGAAGTAACTTTAAAAAATTAAATGAGAGTTTTCAAATATGTTCCCTGTCAAAGCAGTTATCAGTTCCATTGATGCAAAAATGTTCTTTAGCAGTGGCATCATAAAGGAACTTTACTCAAAGTGAGGCATCAAACCCCAGTGAACATTGCTGAAGAGTCCAGCACTAGCTAGACTAGCCATATCCTTGAGCTCTAGATTTAATTTAGAATCCCCATCCTAATGAATAAGGTGGAACCAGCAAGAACAACTCCTCAAATTGGTCTCAGGTCTCCACATGTATGCATTCACATATGCAAGTGAACCCACACTCACGTGCATACATAAATGCATGTTCACCACACACATGCAGACTAGAAGAAAAGGAAACAAGACTGTATAGTGCAGAGCAAGGGACAGAGCATTGAAGAAAAATACTCCAATCCCCTTGAGCTGGTCTAGTGTCCATTCTCCAGCTACATCGTTATCTTTTGTCACTTGGTACCTGAAATATCAGAGGTTAGTTATCAGAAATGTAGAATCCTTCTTGCCTAGAAAGAACTAAGTGTCCCTGACCACCAGAACTGACTACCAATCAGATCTTCTCACCAAGGCCATTAATGCTCACATCCACCTGTAGCTAGGTCTTAGAGAGCCTCTGTTTGGTGGAACATGAGCCATAAGTAGAATCCTTGCTTCAAAGGAGTCTAAGAAATACAGCTTTTGCTTTCTAGAGGAGAGGCAAATGCCCTCTGCGTGAGCTCAAATGCCTTCTCCTGTGTCTTATGTCCTCAAATACTTAGAAGTCAAGCTGCACTTCAACGCAAGCACAGCTGAGTCCCCTAACTGGCCTCAAAAAAATCTTTTGACCTGAATACCTTTAGTTGTCTTTACTAAGTTTGTGAACTATCTGCTAATCCTTTATGAAAATACTATTAAGCCAGACTCTCTATGTAATGTGTTCAACTAATACAGAGTAGAGCAAAGGGTGGACTTTCAGAAGGCATGTGCCTGCAGAAACATCTACTACATTTTGAGCTTCATGGAAATCCATTTATTCGGCAGACCCACATTCAACTTATTTCGTTTAAACCTTTTTCCTTATGTAAATGTATACTTACTGTTGCATATGTTAACATGTACTTCTTAATGAAATCTATAATTTCATTTTAAATTACTTTTTAAAGTTACAGAAATTCAAAATGAGCATTACTATCTTTGGAGGAATATTTCAAATATAATGTAAGTATAGAATGATATTAATAATGCCATACTATATTTAAAAAATAACTCCCAAATAAAATGTGATAAAATACAAGTTCTACTGTGGGATGTCTTTCTATATGTTGTGAATATGTGCTGCTCTGATTGGTTTATAAATAAAGCTTCATTGGCCTATGGCAGGGCAGGATAAGGTTAGGCAGTACATTGAAAATGAAGACAAGACGGAGAAGGGTAGAGTCGAGGGAGAAGCCAACCTGCTTGCCGAAGGAGCCACATGCCAACAGACCGGTAACACCATGACCAATGGCAACATATATATTAACAGAAATGGGTTGAGTTAAGTTATAAGACCTAGCTAGCAAGAAGCCTCATCCATAGGCCATGTAATTTGAAATTAATATTAAGCCTCTGAGTGATTATTTTATAAGTGGGGGGGGGGACCTTGGGGCTGGGTGGACCAGAGAAACTTATGGCTATAAAGTTCCAAAATTCATGTTCTTTAAAGTGGAATGCCAACCACTGCTCTTTTTCTCAGCCCATGGTTCATTACTCGTGGCTACTTGGAGGCTTGAAGGGATCATGAAAAGGATATTTAATCATTTTCTTAAATTCCTTTCACTTTTCCCAGACAGACAGACATGCAAATAAAATTAAACATCTATCAACTCAGTGAACTATGAGGACCTCCTTTTCTGAGGTCAATGCACTCATAAATGCATGAATTCGTTGAATCCACTGACCACAGGACCTGATTTAGACATTGCATAATTGTGTTCACAGAGCCTAAATAAAACCAATGAGAACATTAACTTCATAGAAGACCATGAGCTGTTGCTAGAGAAGGCTGTAAAGTATCAAGACAAATTAGGGACTCACTGAAGACAAGAAAGAGCTGTTTGACTGTGATACAGAAAATATTGAAGACCTAGCAAACAGTTTAGTGATCTTAGGGAATATCATGATTCCTGCCTCAGTATCTTGAACTGATTTGGCACATGAGAAGGCAGATAGTATTTTAGAAATCTTTAGGTCCACTGGCCTAAAGCAGGTGCATTTCCATCTTTCCCATAGCTGGTAACTAAAGGCTTTCAACTGTTAGAAACATTTATACACAAATATTTATGGTCAGCTGTTCAGAGCAATGTCAACTGATTTGGGAACAAAACTTCTCAACTAGTTAAAATAATGAAAAACTAAGTCAGAGTAAAGACGATAAACTACAGTCTTCTGCTCTCACTCACTGGGACTCCCACTACTGCCTGTAGAAATGTTTAACAAGTTTGAAAGGCCAGAGAATGAGTGGTCATTTTCAAGGCCTCTTTATTGCTCTAAAGTTAATTATGCTCTAAAGTCAGAGGCAGTGACCAGCCTCTTTCACTCTGGCCCAGGGTGTCTGGCAAGCATAGTTCAAATCTCTGGAGAATATTTGCACCCTTACTCTGAAGCACAGGCTCTGCTTGTGTTTACCATCTGGGCTTATTCTCCAGCCAATTATAAAGATAAGCAGTTTCAGAAACATATGGTATACATTCTACTGTGCTTTAGAGAAGCTATACAGTGTGTCCATAAAATCTATAATTTAACAAAGACTACAGATCTACACTACAGTCTCAAGAAGCTTGCCAGTTCAGATTGCTGTCAGGCACAATATTTATTTCGCCATTCTAAGTATGTGAAAATGACAGAACAGCTAATATAATTGGAATTCTAAAATTTTTCCTCTTTTTAACATTTACCAAAAAAATAACAAACCTTTGCTAGTCAGAATATGCTTACCAGTATGTATTCTATTTTACATCTGTTTGCCACCTTATCAATTATAGTGTTAAAAAGACTTTCCCCAAGCATCTGAAGAGATATATTAGATACTAATCCTATCAACTTCAAATAATATAATCTGATTAATTGAAAATGTGTCCATTGACAACTGCTTTTGAAAATACTTTCAATCATTCTCTTATCTTATAAAACATAAGCATGATTTAAGATAACAGTCATACTATATAAAAAAAAATGTCAGTTTGAGATCGTCTCTGAGTAGAATCTAGGAATGTCTTTTGAATAAAGTTGTTTTTGTTTCCAAAGAAGTTGACCCAATCCCTTTAATTTATAATGTAGATTAACCATACTATTTCACAGCAGTTGAGCTTTTTTTTCAAACTTTGCTTCTTGTCTTTATTTTTAGTTCCTATGATGTTTTGTGCCCAGATGTGGGAATGCAGCTGAACAGGGGCTGATGCTCATTACTGAGTTGAGTATGCACATGAAGTCCAGATGTTAAAGTGTGATCATTTTTTCTATCAGCAAATAGATTTCTTTTTGTGTCATATTGAGATCAGATTAGACACTTCCTATATGTTACCTTTGTCATTTGGAGCCCTTTAGTTTTCCTTTATTTTCCCCTACATCCCATTCCACTTCAGTCTCCCTTGAAGTTCAGGTCAATACGAATATGTAGTATATACCTCTTACTTTGATACTTTGATAAACATACTTTAAGTCTGAATCAGAAGAGAAGCCTGTAAGGGGTATTTCATTTGTACTTTATATAGTAAAATATTGAAAATAAACACAGAGAGGGGAAGAGGAGAGAGAGAGAGAGAGAGAGAGAGAGAGAGAGAGAGAGAGAGAGAGAGAGAGAGAGAGACTGATTTTCTTGGGCATTAGCATCACATCTGTTGACCGTAGAGAGTTTTAAAGTTTTCTACAATAGCAACATCCTCATAGTATTTCAAACCTTCTAGACGTATTAGTTGTGACTGTTCATATTCAGTGTCAACTTGACACTCTGGAATCCACTGGGAGGAGACTCTCAATGAGGTACTGTCTAGATCAGGTTGCTCTGTGGGCATGTTAATGGGCTATTGGTTGTCTTGATTATGTGAATTAAGGTGGCAAAACCTCCTCACCATTCTCTGGGTAGGGATCTTATACTATACAGAGTATGGATAAGCTGAGCGCAGTCATGAACACACGAAGTCATTGTTCTTTGGCCCTAACTGTGAACGTGATGTGAGCAACTATCTAGCTCCTTCTGCCTTGCCTTCCCTTTAGGCATGGATTGTATGGGAGTCAAATACTCTTCCTTAGTTGACTTTGTCAAGGTATTTAATCATAGAAATAAGAAACTAAGCTAACATATTAACATTAGAAATCAGACACAGGACACGTGAAATGTGCATTCTCATTAACTTTCAGAGAGAAAATTAATTCAACGCTAATATTGGTAACCTAAAATTAAATAAAATATCAATGAACTTAAAATTATTATGGTAATTGAGGTACTTTTTATTCTTACAAACATTAAAAATATTTTATTAAAGCATTATTTGTTTTCTTTGTAGAAAATACTAGCAGAAAATCCAGGATACACTATAATTCCAAGTTCAACTTTTGCTAAAACTGATAACATTGCAAAGTCTTCCCACTAACCAAGGAGGCAAGGGGCTGTTTGTTATCTGATTGAGCTCAAGTGATACTCTATGGCCTTTAGTAAAGTTGGCTGAAGAAAAGAAGAAAATTCAACAAGATTAGAATAAAAAATGAAGCCAAATACTGACATATGTGACAGTTTTGTACAAGAATTCATTGCATAGAAGGATTTATATTAAGAAAATCTAAATGTAACTAAATTGACCCTATTTTTAAATTTTCTAACAAATTTAGCTTTATTTCCATCATGCCAGGCAATGTTCAACATACTTTTTCACAAACCCTTGTTCAAAAGAAGTTGTCCATTCAGTCAAGAGCCAAAGTCAGTAGATGACTAGAAAAAGAACGGTGTTTTCAGACACAACAGGGCAGCACTATATATGAACTCCCAGAAAATCTATCAGTGTGTTCATGACCTGGGCAAACCCAAGCCAGACAAAATCCCAGCTTGGAGAAGGGAGGCAGATAAAATATCCCACCCATACCTTAGGCATTGTTCAAAACTGGTTTGCTTTAAAGGGTAAGACCCATGTAACTAGATCACAACTTGGTAGATGGCTACAAACCCAAATATATGTATATGCATATATATGTGTGTGTGTGTGTGTGTGTATGAACAAATTAGACTGAAAGAGTTTTTAAAAATGGGGCCACAAAGTTCTGTGGATAGGAAATGGGAGGATAGATTGGGAAGAGTTGTGGAAAGGGTTGAATTTTAGCAAAATACATCATGTAAAATTTTCAAAGATTAATTTTACAAAGAGTATTTGGGCTCAGAAGATGTTTCAGTGGATAAAGCATTTACTAGGGGAAGCATGGGGGGAAGTTCATATCCCCAGAACCCTTATAAAAAGCCTGACAGTTGTGACTTGCCTGTAATCTCAGTTCTTGGGAGGCAGAGACAAAGGATCCCTGGCACAAGGTGGTTAGATAAAATAGATGGAACTGGCAGAATTCAGATTTCAGTGAGAGACCTTGCTTTAATAAAGTAAAGAGTGACTGAGAAAAAATAAAAAATAAATAAAAGTCATTTTTGGCTTAATTTCCACTGTTCCTCAATCAGTAACAACTTTTCAATGTAGGGTGAAACAATGTGGTGCACCAATTAACATGTCAAACCCTGTGAACAAAAGGAAAAGCTCCAAACCTGGTAGGGCCATTTGCTTCACGTGGTAATCAAACGCTAAATCTCCAACTGTACACTATCACTTCCAGCATCTTAATAAATAACAACCATGTGAATTAATCCATTATTCCAGAGCCAGAAAGCAGGCAAGCTATATGCCTAGAACAGATCAGGTGCTTAACTGCAAATAATATTTCATTTTTCCACTAGTTAACTCAAAATTTAACAAGAATATTTTTTTTTTCATTTAGCCTAGGAACACAAAAAGAAAGCGGTAGTTAATAGATAGTATCGCACATGAGATGAACTTAATCATTTTTAACCTCAAAGAGTTTTTATTATTATTTATCTTTTAAAATATTTTCCAAAGTTGCTGTCTTTAGTCTTGGGCCTCACATTTCAGAAGCTCAAACATTTATCTGCATCTTGTTGTCATAGAAACAAATTGGAATATTGTCTTTCCCTGCAACATCAATCAATGTTTACTTGTAGTCCAGTATTTTGACACTCCAACATGACACTGTCATCTACAAAGCTCATGTTCAAAAGAAAAATGATGTTACCAAAAAAAAATTATCAGGCTTTAAGTAAGTTTATCATTTGTGTTAGAGTACACTCGTAGATATTCCAACCACAGGATGGACCTGCCTGGATTTACATGCCGTAGCTGTATGAAAAAAAGAAGTAGTTGTTTTCACACTTCTCCCTAAGGAAGGACATCTAAAGGATACCTAAGTTGATTATATGGCTACTTTGTTTCAACTAAAAGAAGGCAATTGCTTATTATCCTCCTGTAACCCTACATTCTGCAGACAAATTACATTAAAAGCATCTCTCTAAACTTCATTTTTCTCTGCTACTCGGATTTTGAGACCCACAAACTGAAAACAGATTAAAGGTGATCAGTGAACCTTCCTGATTTTTAGCAGGATTATGCAAAAATTACATTGAAAATAGACTTTTCATAGGTTGATAAGGAAAATTATAGAAAATACTTTAAGTTATGATGTTTTCTAGTCCCATGCATTTCACTATCAGAAACACTTTGTAATGTCATTATAAGCCTTCATGCTAACACCTGACCCCAGAACACTAAACTCCAAATGCTGGGATTGGTAGGCCTTGACAGCAATCATTCTAACTGCTTGTACATAATAACACCATGTGTTGAAATAATACACTATGCATCGAAATAATATTTTCACATGAGAAAAATGTAACATGGATTTCCCCAAAACTAGCACTTCACTTGTTAGTATATTTTTAAAGAACATAAAAGTCTTGACAGCTGAAGCCTTCCCAATGCTAATAAACTTCTAGCTGTGTGATCTTTGGGAAACAGCAACGATTCAAAATCGTCCTTGAAATTCAGTCTAGTAAGACATGACAGCATAAGTGACTTGTCCTCTTGTTTATTGTTTTAAGCAGAAACATCGAAAAATCAAAGTTACGGTAGAAGGTTAACTATTAAAGTCATGTGAACTTCAGGATTCAGCAGGATATGGACACTAAGTTTCAGAATCTCCTTAGTACATGGGATGCAATGAAGTATACAGTCGGGAAAAAAAGTATCCAGAATCTCTTCCCTAAAAGAACAGGGCTAAGACAGATAAAGTCTCCTAGAGCATTACTACTGCCACCAACTGAAAGGGAGAAAAATAGCAAAACAATCTCAATTATAATAGCTGAGAGGCTAAACATGTCACTAATAGCGTGCATAACATTAGCATACATGATGTGGATTTACACAACATGAGAGAAGATAAGGTACTTGCCATTTTCACATACTTTATCTTTCATTGAAGAACTTTATCAAATTTTAATTTTCTCCATTTCAGAGAGGTGTCAAAACACAATTCCATAACAAGAAAGGAGTACTGGACAGGGAAAAGCAATTCCTATCACAGACTCTTAAACAAATTGGGATGGTTTTAGATGAAGGACAGTGGATCTACTCCCTGGCAGTATGAGGGGAATGCTAAGCAACTGCTGTACAGCGTGACAAGATAAAAAAAAAAAAAAAAAGCTTCTAAAACACTGCCAGCAAGAGTTTTAAAAGTTAACAAGAGGACATAATTGAGATTATTGTATTTTTTTATTATTAGTTAGAAACATGAAAAGGCCAGAAAGAGAAGCCATGTAACCTGGATCTCTGAGAGAACAGATGGTGACTGGTGATGAAAGGCTAGGGATGGAGAGCTTGAGCACTGCGTTTTTTATGTCCCCTCTGCCCTTGGATTTTATAGTTGACTCCCGGGAACAAAAAGAAGCATTCCTGCGCTGACGATGGGTTACAATTTCTTAAAATTTAATGATGCTGACCATAATTTTAACACATTACTTTGTTTCCAAGTTATTAGGAATATTTTTAAAGGCCATGATAAGCTATGTGCTCAATAAAAGAGTTTAATGTCAAGCTAATGACTTCATCCAGGACAGCGGTGACACGGACTGGCCATAAAAGCAATGACTAACTTAAGTCTAACGCACATGGTGACTGCCAGCATGCCTCGTTCTGGAGGTAGACATCACTGTTCATGTTTGGCCAGCAACAGTGAATCCTAAGAAGCTGAAACCTCTTCAGTAGGATTCAGAAGAAATTCAAGCATATGTTTTTATTACTGAGTGTTACATGTGCCACAAAAGACACATTTCACTTTTAAAAGATTATAATATTCAAGATGATCTTTGAGACCACTAGGTAGAATTTGTTTCCTTGGAGTGCTAAAAGTGATACAGGCCTCATCATTTTGACTGCTGATTTCTTGTTTCCCACATAGTCCAGAACTCGAATTTGCCTTGCTGAGTCTCGGCAAGCCTTAGGTTGGTATCTAGCGAATTCCCATCAAAAAAAAAAAAAGGGTTGGATAGCACAACCATAACTCTGAGTAGTACTGAAATCCAAATGTGAATTTCCTAGAACACATATGGGAACATGAAGTCAACAGATTTCTGACACTGCATACCAGCGCTTTGCATTTCTGCTACAATTGCTTGCCTATCATGGAAGAAAAATCTATTGCAATCTTTTCTGATGAGTTCAGAGAGAAGTTGTAGCAGCCACAATAGCCACTTCACTAGTTGGCTTTTAAGTTGTACAATCCATTTTCCACATAAAAGTGGATGAATGAAATATGCTTGTCCTGAGTTTATCAAGGTACATTTCCAGAATGCCCCAAATGTAGGATAATAAAACTAAATCACTTACAATTATCCTTTATGAAATGTCCTTATTCTTGGTTCCCTTCCCACTCTCTGATCCCCTCAGAATCTGAACAACAGTGAGTGTTAAGAATTAGCTTTGCTCTTTTGTGCATTTTTGCCTGATAGGAAGTTTTTGTTTTCTGTTGACTTAACTACACTTGATTTCTTAAGAATCTGATTAAAATGCTATTCAAACACATTTAATTTTTTAACTTATTCAATCTCCTACCTATATTTCTTTCCTTTAAAGGATTTTTAATAATCATACACAGTATTGGCTACTATGTGGTATTTTCAGAAAAACAGTGTGTTTGTAATTGTACTCCCCGTCATGTCCACCACCCCTGTTGCCTCTGACCTCCCTTGGACTCTACCTCTGTCTCTATTCCTCTTTCATGCTCATTCCTTATTTCTATAAGAACTCTACTATAATAAAATTTACCCAAAATTGTAATTATATAGTTTCCCAAAGTAAATGTATCATTCATAATTAAAAGAAAAAAACAATAAAATTTTGAAAGCAACAGACAGACATAAAAGGTTGACACAAATGGGTTGCAAGTGTATCTCAGTTGGCAGAGTATTTGCCATGCAAGTGCAAACACTGCATTCTATTCACAGCACCACATAAATTGTGTGTGGGGATGCACACCTCTGATCTCAGCACACAGGAGGTGGAACAGGAGGATCAGTACTTCGAGGTCATCCTAGGCCACACAGAATTTGAGGCCAGCCTAGGCTTCAAGAGATCATCTCTAAAGAAACAAAGATTGATTCAGAGGAGATAACACTTGACCCCAGCACAGACAATAATGCTTGGGAAACTCACTTGGATCCAGAGCAGTTGGTATGAAATCACTGCTTCTCCCAAAGTTTTCTTCAAAATGAGTTCTAATGACAAGACTATCACCTGAAGTGCCTCCTAACATGAAATAGTAGGCAAAACTGGTATTTTGGATATGAAATTTAAGCCATGTTCAGGACAATGGTTATTTAAAGTTTGGAAGGTTCTGGGTTGTAGGTGATATGCACAACTCAGATTCAGAGAGATGTGTCCAGGTTAGGAAGACACACAGGCAAGCTAGGCAGATGTTTATCTGAGATACAAAGGACTGCTTGGGGCAGATTTCTTTCTGATGAATGGGGTGATCAGAGTCCATTCCTACAGATGGAATGAAATGCAATGGAATAGTCCATATGAAGGCTATTGCCAGCTAGGTGGTGGTGGTGCATGCCTTAAATCCCAGCACTTGGGAGACAGAACTAGACGGATCTCTGTGAGTTCAAAGCCAGTCTGGTCTACAGAGTGAGTTCCAGGACAGCAAGGACCATTCAACAGAGAAATCCTGTCTTGGAAAAAAGAATAAAGCCTATCAGATATGTCTTCTGACTCTAGAGGATATGATCATTCATGATATAGAGATAGTAACTTTGAAAGAAAAACAAGAATAAAAGTTGTAAGATATTGAAGTTCAAGTCAATCCTTTGAAATGTACACACCAGGGGGAAAAATAATAACTAAAAGAGTTGCCAGTGGCTTTCTGGCATTGGGATATACAGGGCACAGCACTATCCCAAACCCAGGCAGGATACACTACACAATTAATAATGCCTGCAGTAGTAGATACCATAGGTAGGTGGGGCTGTGGGTACTGAGAACAGGACAGGACTATTATTCTGTATAATTCCTAGATATTAGTGACAAAGACTGGATCTAAGGAAGAATGGAGCAGCAGATAGAAAGGAAATGTGGCTAAGTTCTCATAATCCATGTCCATAACAGCCTCTTCCAAGTTGCTATGACCTGGAGCAACAGGGGCTACACACTAAACTTGTGTATTAGTTAAAATTTAAAAAATAAATACTTCAGATTACAAAACCGAGGGAAAGCCTAACAACTTGCCATTTCTAAGCAGACAATGCCATTTGCGCAACTGCTGTAGAAACGTACTGCTCAAGAAACAGCAGCTACATTAGGCAGCAGGTTGATGATTAGGAAATGGAGGATAGTGAAAAATGCTCTTGGAGCATTAACTACTTTCCTCTCACTAAAATTCTGCCCTTGGTTTCTGAAAGTCTGACTTTTTCCCCTTGCAATCTAGCCACTCCACCTTAAACTCACCGATCTCTCCTTTTGCTCACCCATTAAGTAACTTTCTGCTTAAAATTGTATTTCTCCACCTAAGGTTTTTCTATGTGCATTTTCTCCTGGCAGATCTTATCTCAAAATACCTTTCATCTATAATTGAGTGCTTAAAAATGTACTACGCAGTTGATGTGCTTAAGAGATGATAGGATCTAGTGAACAGAAAAAGGAGGAATCTCAGGTAAGAAAAATATAACACATTTTATAGTCCAAAATATTTTCACATAGTCAGATTACTTAAGAATACATTAACTTGAGAATGTTAAACCTTAGCTGAGGAGAGGAATTTGAAGTGTTTTGCCTGATATAATCAGGCTCGGTGTGTTTGAAGAAACACTCCCCAAATTTCATACATTCTATTTTACCAAGAAAAATCCTTGAAGAATGAGGAATTCTCAGCTATTACTTAGTTTTATTTTAGTTGATCGGGTCTACCTCCTTTTAAAATGTCATCCAATATTAGTATATTCAAAAGAAGAAAAGAAGACAAATAAAAAACACTGGACGCAGAGGACTTGAAGGTAAAAAAGGCAGTGGGTGTCCTCAAGACCAATTTCAGACCCAGAGGTGGGTCCTCTTGCTAATTTGTCTGATATGTTAAAAAATTGTGTAGTGTTTTTTATCAACAGCTTTTATCTCATAACTATGAATGTTTTAGTATTTAATAACCTTTGTGGTTGTAAGAAATACACTTAAAATAAAACAAAAAGAAAGCATTCTTGCCCAGAGATAATTATTTCAGATTGCATGACTGTGTGCATGTGTGTGTAGAACGATATGGAAAACATGTCTCTTGTTTTACAAAGCATCTTTTAGATGAACAGAATTGACTTTAAATTAATTGATTACCCCCAAATCTAGCCTCTTCCAGCATCCAGTACTCCAAAGCCAGTTCAAACTGGCATACGATGTAATAGTCTCAGCAGGACCTGCATTGAAGAAATCTTAGTCGTCCAAAATCACACTCAGCCTGCTCATTTGATTTTAATGTCTCATAAAGACACAAAGAATAGTAAAATTACATTAAGCTTATTAATGCATACATATTTTATGTCTATTTCACATTTTATTTGATTCAATCATGTATGTAAGCAAACTTACAGTACTAAATTAAAATATATAAATCATTCTTTTCTATTTTGAGCACTGGCTCATCTCATGTAAGGGAGTTAAAAATGCCAAGTTGAGTTTTCTTTTATCACTTGTTTGTAAAAATAAATTTGCTATGAATTGCACACCTTATATCTTTAAGACATAATGCTCATAAATCAAAGATGGGAAAGAACACAGGCCTGCATAAAACTGCCAGTATCTACTCCAAATTCAGACATAAAGTCATTAACTCTAAATCCAGGCATTCCAGGATTAGGTACTCATACGACCCAGAATACTATGTGAGAATAGACATATGGTCTGACTTGAAGGACAGTTCTTTCCCATGTGAGGAAGGATGCTGGGCAAATACATGGGCATGGAGGTATAAAGAAATACATAAAAGTTAAAACATTCTTATTCTTCTTGAAGAAGAAAAGGAGAGAGGCATTTCAAGATTTCTTATTCTCTACAGGCTCCAGACAGTTTTTAGATCCCTGTAAAAAATGACTGACATAAAAATGAAAAAAGATACATAAATTACAAACAAAACCACTGTTTACAATTTCTACATGATTAACAGATAGATACAAAATCAGGTATGTATTTCTTCAATTTAGAAAATTAGGAAACAATAATAACAGTACTGTGATTTGGCAAGGGTTTGAGGATAGATAGACATTTTAATTTGTTTTTGGAGAGTTTTTTGCAAGAAATAGTCATTGGCCTGCAAGGAGACAGAGTAACAAACATATTAATCAGGACATTTTCTTTTTGCTAGCAATAAAAAGACTTGTGAAAACTACAAGTCTAGCAATAAGAAACATGCTACATAAATTAGTATAACAAAATGGACATTAAATGTTTATTAAAAATATTGAAAGATAGGAATGAATCTTGTAGGGATCATGAAAACATGCATTGACAGCCCAAAACTGTGGGAAGAGGCACAGAACAATTAGGAAACATCATCTTTGGAAGCGGATGCAACTGTGTCTTTTTTTTCTTACTTGTACTTTATCAATCTCTACAACTACCATGCAATGCTTTTACACAGAGGAAAACTGGTCATCCCACTCTACAAAGGAACCCAGGTGGAATTCTTGTTTCTGTGTTGGGAGAAGAAAAGTTGCCAGTGCACAGCTCATGTTCCTTTGGGAGAGAAGGGGAACATTTAGAATGAGGAAAGACTTTTAGAACATCTTATATTTGATAATAATCATTTGTAGTACAAGGTCACTATCCTGCCTCGTTTTTCTAATTATTCCACCCAACAAGGTTAGGTGCTCCCATGTGGGTTGTATGTGTGGCCCACATTTGGAACTGAATAGACAACATCTAGGAGCTTGTTTTCCTCAATTTTTTTTCCTTCTCTGTACCACTTTGTCAGGAAATCAAGAACATACTAGCTCTGAATTTTCTAAGCATGGAAATACCTACATAATGGCAAAACACAGATTCAGTTTTTCAATTAAACTATGAAAATACTGTGATGTTATTTTAAAATGTGTCTCAACCGATATTCAAACTTCTTAGCATTTTTCTCAGGGTTCAGCCAGCCTTATAGTTTACTTATTATGGGAACATATGGTCTCTTCTGGCAGGAAGTAGGTTCAACACCTAACTAAGAAATAATACTAGCCGGGCATTGGTGGTGCACGCCTTTAATCCCAGCACTCGGGAGGCAGAGCTAGGCGGATCTCTATGAGTTCGAGGCCAGCCTGGGCTACCAAGTGAGCTCCAGGAAAGGCGCAAAGCTACACAGAGAAACCCTGTCTTGAAAAACCAAAAAATAATAATAATAATACTAAAGTATACACATATCATATAGATGGGGGGAGTAAATTTAACTCAGCTAATCAAAGCCTTATAATAAATTATGCAAAGTGGTAACTTTTGGGAAAACATGATTTTCCTGATGAATCTTAATTCACCAGAACATAAGGTCTTATCTTCAGTGACACTTTCCTTGTCCTGCTCCAGAGAATATGGCACCTTTGTCAGGGCTGACATAAGGCCATACCTGTACAGTCAAGTTTAAAAAGGTCTGGGTTCTCTCTTGCCCTAAAATGGTAAGGAGGATTTGTTTTTTAATGTATAGACATGTATAGCTTTATGCTGGCTATCAATAGGGAAAATAGATTTTTTTTTCATGGGAAACAAGCTTCTGGATTATAACAAAGTCCAGGCAAAGCATGCCTTCCATTCTAGAGTAAGACACATGTATGTTTCTAAACTTCATCATGACCTAGAACTACAAAAACTCCACAAGGTTTCTATGGCAAATGGGGCTAGTGGCATAACACTCAGATAATTTTCCTTAGCTCCTTAAGAAAACTGGAATCATAGGTAGACATTTAAAAGTGTTCAGTGTGAAATAGAAGAAGAAGAATGACGTAGAACTGAACTGTGAGAACATTAGCCAATGATAGGTAGATGTGGACTCATGGAGCTAGCTAATGATAAATGCTTTAGGCATCCACATGCATTAGAAAAAAATGTCAATCTGCATTATGGTCAAATCTTTTCCTAATTGTGTTAGGAATATTCATACCCTCATAACAAAGAGTTGTATTCATGTCTAGGAAAATTATGACACTGGGTACTATGTATTTTTCATTCTCCTAATTTTGCTTACAGATACTATAGAAAGTGAACTTGAAGTTCACTATAGGCAATTTGACATGGTTTTTAATGATATCACACAAACAACGAGACAGCTCTGATTGATGTAAGCACTTAGAAGGTAACCACAAGGGCCCAGATAATGATTACACCACACAGGAGGCTTCCCTGAAATCCTTATTTCCCATCGTATCCTAACAGACCAACTCACAGAGAGTGAGAAAGAGCAGCGCAGGATGCTGTTGATGACTCAAGGGTGAGAAGAAAAAATCAGAACTAAAATCAGATTGCAGATTGTATGGGCATGACATACTGATTTTCAGGATACATGTGTGATGATTCTTAGAGGACCTAAACAAAATATTTTAACTCTTTGTATGAAATAACCTACCAATAAAGACAATAAATAGTTTTTATAATAATAAAGACAAAAATAGTCACTGAACTTAATAACTACTACTGAAGATAGCAAAATATCCCTGAAATGGCCACTGATTCATATCTTACCTGCTGCTGTCACAATTCTATTAAAATTGTAAAGAAAAATATGAAGGTAGGGTCATGAGATTCAGGTCTGTGGTTGTCTCATTTTGGTCTTTTGGTGAAATCTAGCCTATTTTCAGTAAGTTTTTGTGGCATTTGAAGTATTGTTGAGGTTCCCTTTTGCCCATTTAGACATAGCTTATTCTAGAATATTTTTGTTGAATTTCCCATTAAATTATCTTGGTGGGATTGCAAAAAAAAAAAAAAACCTCCATTGCCAATGTATAGAGGAGCAATTTCTGTCTCTATTTATAGGGTTTTTTTGAGATATTTATCTATTATATATCAATTATGTCCATTGTTTGTTTATTTGTTCATTCACTCACTCATGTGCTTGGTGCTAAAAATGAAACCAACGATGCCTTTGCAAATGCTAGGCATGTGCTCTACCACTGAGCTACACCTCCCAGATCCCCAAATATTTCTTAATTATTGCTGTATATCTCCTGCCATAAAAAGATACTATACTTCGAGAATTTCCAACTGAGAGAGTTTAATGTGAAGTGCAGGTCACGGTGTCAGACGTCACATGAGTGTCATCTCGGCACGAGGAGTCTGAGCAAGGATAGCTATGAGGTCAGGCCCAGCCTGGGCTACATTTAAAAGAAGATCCTTGTGATCCTCCTGCCTCTGCCTCCCTCAGCAAATCCTACCAGGTTGCACCACCGCAATGCGCAATGTCGGGACCATAGCTGAGTAGGTTAAAAGAGAAAAAACAAACCTCGAACTTCTGAAATTTCTCTCCTGGTTATTCTTGCAACATTCTTCTGTTAATTTTTTTTTCCTGATGCATTCTGTTTTGCTCTGTCGAGGATATTCTGTAAGTTCCTGTGTATATTTGTGAGCAATTCAACTCAAAAACTTCATAAAATAGATAATTACACTATTGGGTCATCAGAAACCAGTTACAATGCCACATTTACACAAATAAGCAAGACCCATAGATTAAGAGCCAATGGAACATAGCTATAGGCTTCAATTTAATTTCCTGTTTTCTGTATATTTGCTTAGTTTATTTTTTCTCATTTCTTCTTGATAGTTTAAGGATATCAACTGGTAAAAGAGCTAACATATACAATGAATTCACAGGAAACCTTTGTCCTTGACTTTCACACTGATTGTCACATCTTTACCCACTCCATGTTCCAAGTGTATATTTTATCCCAATCTTGAGAAATGTATGGCCAGTCACTGGATTTAGAACAAGTGGTAACTAGGGATGTAAATTTAACCATGCATTGTAATAAGGAACACTGGTAATGAGAGAAGGTTGTGTGCCAATCTTTTAGTACCAATGCCTTCTAATACATGGGTTAATTTTTTTTAAGTATTTGTACTAAGTGAACTTTTAATGGAATTTTGATAGCATTGGTTAGGAAATAAAAAAGAAAATAAGAAATTTTAAGTAGCCGTTTTCTATTCTAGATTTCTTGTTACTCACTGTGAAATACTTCATGAATAGGGAGATCTCTGCTATTTTCCATAAGCTAGTCAGATATTAGCAGGTTTTAATGTCACTGAACATGGACCCTGTCTTAGCTAGGTTTCCATAGCTGTGAAGAGACACCATGACCATGGCAACTCTTATAAAGGAAAGCATTTAATTGAGGCTAGCTCACAGTTTAGAGGCTCAGTCCATTATCATCGTGGTGTGCAGCATGCAGGCAGACATGGTGCTGGAGAGGAAGCTGTGAATTCTACATCTTGATCCACAGGCAACAGGAAGTGAACTGTGTCTACACTGAGTGTACCTTGAACATAGGAGACCTCAAAGCCCACACCCACAGTGACACACTTCCTCCAACAAGCCCATACTTACTCCAACAGAGCCACATGTCCTGATGGCACTACTCCCTGTAAACTTACAGGAGACAATTACATTCAAATAACCATATCCCCCATAATTTACTTTGGACCCTAAAGTTTATTTCCTATTAAAATTTTCTTTAATTCTTTGGTTTGTAGTGTTCATTGATTTTTGGTCCAAAGAGTGGGATTTGAGTTGTACCTCTGGCCCAGGGTAGAAATGGAATTCTAAACTGCCCTGAATATTATAAAATTCAAAGACAAACTTTTGCTTCTTCCCTTAAGACTTAATGCAAATGAGTTATCAATAACCTGAAGAGGAAAACACTACTCAAAATGATGTAACTTCAAGGAACATGATTCATACAAAGACACATTAAGAAGATAGGAAACAACTCTCCTCTTACAGAGATTAGGTACTTGTCTGCCCCAGAAGCCATCCCTCAATGCTATTGTTATCAACCTTCACCACTGTGCTGCCCATGTTCTGAACCATTTTCTTTTCTCTTTATAATTCCATTTTAAAGATCCTGGTCAAAATTCTAAGTTTGTTTAGCATGATATACTGGACCATGTTATTTCTCCCTAAAGTTAAACAAAAGTCTTATCCAATTTTCTTTTATAAAAATCTAAATTTATTATATATTTAACAGTTTGAACATGTACATCTTCAGAGTGATTAAAAAATACTCCAAACAAATTTTTCCTTTTACCAATAGTAGGGTTTTTTGTTTTTGTTTTTGTTGTCGTTGTTGTTTTATGATGGATGTTGCTCTTGTTTCCCTACTTGGAAAATTCTGAATTCTCCTCCCAGCCCCTATTCCCAAATCTCATTACACACCAAGAACATATGATGGTTATCTTTAATTATCAAGTAGGCACAATCTAGAGTCAGCTGGGAGGTGAGTCTTAAGGAGGGACTGTCTCAGTGAAGTTGGCCTGTGAGCATGTCTGATTTGCTCTTTAAATTGCATTTTATTTGTTCTCTCTCTCTCTTTCTCTCTCTCTCACTCACTCACTCACTTGCTCACTCTGTGTGTGTGTGTATGTGTGTGCATACTTATATGGGTGTAAGCATGGCATAATGTTTATGCTGCACCATGCATGTAGAGATCAAAGAACAACTCACTGATGCCAAATTGCTCCTTCCACCATATGAGTCCCAAGGGTTGAATTCAGGTTGTAAGCTTTGGTAGAAGATCCCATTACTTAATGAGCTATCTTAGTGAGGGTTTAGCTTGATTATATTAATTGAGGTGGGAGGACCTTCCTACTGTGGGTGGCATCATTCCCTAGGATGGGGCTTCTCAACTGTGAAAGAGTAGAGAAAGCCAGCTGAGCACTAGAATGCATGTACTAATTCATTACTCTGTGCTCTTAACCATAGATGGTCTCTTGGGCTAGAATACATGATACAGAAAAACAAAATAGAAAAGAAAGTATGCAAAGAAGATTGTTGTAGACTATTGCTTTAAGGTGTGTTACTTTGTTTATGTTGCATTTATTTACCTCTGTGAAGATGCATTACTTGGCCTGTCTAAAACCTCTGATGGTCTAATAAAAAACTGAATGGTTAATAGCAAGGCAGGAGAAAGGATCAGTGGGGCTGACAGGCAGAGAATATATACAAGGTGAAATCTGGGAGGAAATGAGGATTAAGAAAGGAAGAGAGAACACCAGGGACCAGCCACCCAGCTACACCGCCAGCCATAGAGTAAGAGAAGAAAAGTATACAGAAGTAAGAAAAGGAAAAAGCCCAGGGGCAAAAGGTAGATGGGATAATTTAAAGTTAAGGAAAGCTTACTAGAAATAAGCCAAGCTAAGGCCAGGCATTTATAATTAAAAATAAGCCTCCATGTGTGATTTATTTGGGAACTAGGTGGCAGTTCCCCACCCCAAAAGTGTAAAAACAACCAACAACATTTTGGTACCCAATGTGGGGCTAGAGTAAAAGAAAATTCAACATTTTGGTGCCCAACATGGGGCTCAAATCCAGTCATGAGACGAAGAGTCTCATGCTCTAGTGACTGAGCAAGTGAAATCACTTGCATATCATTGTGTTTCCCTTGGAAAAATTTGTCCTTCTAGGGATAAAATAACAGTCAATGAGATTTTCAAATTCCAACACAGTTGCTCTGCAGATATTAGCCTCTGTTGACATGAGTAGACATTCTTTTTAGTTTTTTTTTTTTTAAAGAAGAATGGAACTTAAAAGAAACTACAATGTAGAAGAGCTTAGGAGATAAGTTAAAGAAATTGAAACATAGATAATAAGGCCCACTATAAAGCAAATGCTGAAGAAATTACAGTCCTTCACACTGGAAGCATCAGAGATTGTTGTGGTTCTCGTCATATAATAAAATAAAGTGATAACCTCCCGGTTTCATCTCCACTGGAAGAAAAAAGGCTGCAAGAGACATGTATTTCAGGGGAAAAGAAGATGTTGCTTTAGCTGTGAGTGACAAACTGTGATTGTAAAACTGTTACAAACTGGAGATGAATAACACATCTGGGTGTGGTTGGTGCAGGCCTCTGCTTGGGAGGCTAAGTGAGAAGATAACAAGTACACGGTCTTCCAGAGTCACAGACTACGTTAAAGGCCAGTTCTAGGAATTTGCTGAGACCATGTCTCAAAATCAAGAGTCAACAAGAAGCTAGGAGCTTATATCTCAGTGGTGGAGAACTGGTCGAGCATGTGCAAGGCTTTAGGGTCAATCACCAGTACCACAAGAGAAAAAGGAAAGAAGACAGATGGTAGCTGTCATCCTGTGCAGCTCAGGTAAAAAATGAGAAGGTTCAAAACAGAGAGCACTGGAACTCTGTCACATACCCTAAGTTTCTCCAATTTGTGTACATTATATTCAGGCCAAATTCAATCGATGGTTGCATTTCTTTTAAATGATCCAAATTTTGATACCAGAGTCCCTATTACTAGATAGAAACACAACAATTTTATGTACAAACCAAAGTTAACAACAAATTACCAATAATTTATTTCTCAGATTCTGTCATCCATACACATATACAACAAAGTCCTGTTTGGAAGAATACATTTTTCTGTTTGTTAAGAATCCAAAAAGCAGCTAGGCTGGTAGTGGCCCAAGCATTTAATCCCAGTACTAAGGTGGCAGAGGCAGGTGGATTTCTGTGAGTTTAAGACCAGCCTGGTCTACAGAGCTGGTTTCAGAACAGCCAAGGCTACACAAAGAAACCCTGCCTTGAAACAAAGAAAAAGGATCCAAAAAGATTGTAATGCAGTAATTCCTCCTGTGATCAATGGAACTCATGGAAGAGAGAATCCCTCAAAAAGTGGTAGATTTCTGAAAATTCTGCCAGCTTTAAATTTAAAATCAGAAGAAAGACCAAGAAATGAATGGTTAAGTATGGAACTTGGAGCTGAGCATAATCTTTAGAAATAAACATCAAAAAAAATTCTTATCTAGAGCATGACTTCATAATGTTGCTGCTGCTTTCACCCCAAAGAAGAAAAATTACCTGTAATTCCTGAATACCAATGAAATAAATGATTATTAAGGTTATGCAATTATCCAAAGCAAAAATATTCAAGCTACGCCAACACCAGGTCATTGTTGGGTTATTGACAATTTTAATATCTACTACATTTATAATGATTATCATTAGGCACTCAATAATCGGTCATTATTTGTATCATAATCCAGAGCCATTCCACTAATTAATTAAATTAAAATCAAAAGTACTACAAGACCAATGAAAATACAAATGAAATCGAGCAACCTTGATGCAGCAAAAGCAAATACAAGAGAGAAACACATAGTGGCGAATGCCTCTAAGAAGCAAACAGAAAGATCTCAAAATTCCCTTCTTCCTCAAGTAACCAGGAAAAGAACACACCATGCCCCAAAGCAGTAGACCGGAATGAAGGTGATGATAAAAAACAAAAGAAAAGGGGCTAGAGAGATGGCTCAGAGGTTAAGAGCACTGGCTGCTCTGCCAGAGGTCCTGAGTTCAATTCCCAGCAACCACATGGTGGCTCACAACCATCTGTGATGAGATCTGGCGCCCTCTTCTGGCCTGAAGGGATACACGGAAGGAAGGAAGGAAGGAAGGAAGGAAGGAAGGAAAGAGGAAAGGGAATAGAAAACATCAGTGGCATGGAATTTCTACAACATCAACCAAGTTAACTGTATTAATAAAGAGATAGAAGTTAAATCAAACAAGTAATGATGGCGGAGAATTATACCTCTGAAGACAGAGACTAAAACAGAAAACTAGAGAACAAGCTCAACCCCTCTTCATGCCTACCCCACCCAGCTAGCAAGTATAAAGTAACAAGCAGAAGCAGCTTGAGATGGTAGAGAAGGCAGCATGGTTGTACATACCTCCATTCTCAAGACTCAGGAGGCAGAGGCAGGGTGATCTCTGTGATTTCAAGGTCCCCCTGGTCTGCATAAGTAAGTGCCAGATCAGCCAGGACTACATAGTGAGACTATGCAACAAAAACAGAAAAGGATTTTTTTTAAAGATGGGAGAGAAATGCCATCTCTGAAGTAATGGACAAAGAAAACCACCTCAAGCAAAAGTTGACACAGATAAAGCCATCTGTTAATCCAGCCCTCTCTCTAAAATCACAACAATACTGGAGGAATTCAGTGCTTTCCTCCCACCTCATTTTCAAGTATAAATACAGTGTCTTTAGTCTCTCCTATACAAGATGTCTGGCTTTCAGACAAAACTCTGGGGACAGAAAAGAAGCAAGTGAAAACAATGCCATGTAAAGAGACAAAGCAATCAACAAATGGTTGACTCAGATGTGACCCAGATGTTTGGAACCACAAGACAGGAAATTTAAAATAACTGTAAATAATATCCTTTTAAAGTTAGAGGAAAAGTCAGACAATATGTATCATCCAATCAAGAATGTCAGCAGAGGGATAAAAACTATTAGAGTCAAATGATAATACTTGAAATAAGAAGCATGAAACGAGAAAGGGAGAACGTCTTCAATGGGCTTATTATAGACATGATACGATTGAGGAAAGAATTGATAAGATTAGAGAAAGGCCAATAAACGTTACCCAAAGTGAAACACAAAGAGAAAAATATAAAGACTGGAAAACAACAGAGCCGTCAACAGTGGTAGGGTAATACTAAACAGTCTTCTCGTGTGGATTAAGAATCACAGGAGACAAGAGAGAAGGAAAAAGACATGTTTGGAAAGATAATGCCTGGGAAGTAGCCAAAGTTAAATCCAGATGTCAAACTGCAGATTTGCCTCAGAGAATACCACGATAAAATACTAAACAGAAGAAAATAAAAAATAACTGTTACCTCACCCAGCTAGCAACAAGAAGCAAATGAAAATCTGATGAATGAGAAAAAATAAAATTTATACACATACAATTTTAAAAGGACAAACTCTCTAAATTAAAAATGGGGCAGATGACTTGAACAGAGGCGTTACAGAAGATGAACCTAACCAGTACTGTATGAAGAGCTCATACGTAGTACCAAAGAAATGCAACTTGCAATCATGATGTGACATGGGAATTACTAAGACTGTTGCTGTGGAGGGAAAGCATTCAGAATTCTCACATCTTGCTTACCAGAGTGCAAAATAACTGGTCACTCTGGAAAACTATTGCTCATTCTCAACTAGAGTTAAACCTGGATATGCTCCATGACCAGGGAATTCATCCTATGAAAGACTCATTCAAGAATATTCAACTTTATTTTTATTAACAGCCCAAATGTCTAACAATATTTTAATAGAAAAGTATGTAACACACCCTAAATAGCAATAAAAAGAACTATCTGAGTTAAATGTACAGACTATTTTGAGTCAAAGAAGCTAGATAAAATACTAATAGTATTTCATTATATTTACATGATCTTTCAAAATTTATCTATGGTAGTAGAAATCAGAAAAGATGCAGGCATATAATGGGAAAGGAACACAAGGAGACTTCTTGGGATGATTAAAATATTAGTCAGGTTAAAGGTGATGCTTACATAGGTCAAAATCAATTCAACTCTGCATTATTTTTGTTAATTTTATTTAATATTTAATAATTTTAATATTTATTAACATTACTGTATATAAATCAAAATGCAGTCTTGTATTTTTTTAGAATTAAAAATCAAAAGAAAAACTTACACAGAGCTTTTTGTGATAGTTTTAGGAGTTTTGCTGAGGTATAATTGGCAAACAAAAATTGTCTACTTAAACTGTCAAAAAATAGTCACAGATACAAGTGATCTATACTGATATGCAGAAAGAAAACTCTCAGAGTATATTTTCTATGTGAATCCAAAGTTTCAACTCATCATTGGTAAATGTGTTCAACAGTAGAGTTCTCATCTAGTATACATTAGGTCATGGGCTCAATTCCCATACATGGAATTAATTAATTAATTATGATGGTACCTTATAAAATATGATATATTCCAATTTGTCCTCGTGTCCATACCGTTTGCACCTATTTCTGTTTTTCATGTGTCATTTGGTATTTAATTCATAACAACACATTGTTGTTAGTAGTTCCTCAACAAGTATGCACGGGGCACCTAATTAGCAACAAATAGGAATCAAGGTCATCCAGGGAACAAGACAAAAAGACACATTTCTTTTCCTCATGAAGTTTAGATTTAAACTATGACATACATTTGAGATTTGGTTACACAATTGTATAAGTGCATTTATTCATATAAAACAAAGGAGACATACATGTAGGGAAGTCAAACAATTTGCTATCCAAACTAACATTTTTGGAGCACACACAAACACACACACAACCCACTATCAATAGCTATTTCTACACTATTTTTTGACAGTTTAAGTAGACAATTTTTGTTTGCCAATTATACCTCAGCAAAACTCCTAAAACTATCACAATAACCCAGTAGCAGCAATAACCCAGTGGTGAACTGGAAGACAAAAATTAGCATGTACATTCACTCAGATGTAAGAGACAAAGCAGACATAGAATGGACAAGGCCTTGTTTGATAAATCACTGCAAATATCTTGAAAATGTGACATCTGAGATTAGCTATGTAAAAAAAATTGTAGGAGTTGTGGAGAAAACAGAAGGTAAAGGTAATCCTGGGGAAGAGAATAACATGTAAAACAGTTTTGTTCGGTAGGAGCACAATAGTAAGAGGGGTTGATGATGCCAGCCAAGCAGGTCACAAGCAATGGGAATCGTGGAGGTTCGGAAAGTTAGTCATAAATAATCGTGCATCTGCTGGGAGACAATTTAGCTGCATTTTAGATTATGGCGCAGAAGACCAGACTGATGCAGGCCAGTTAGGAATCTACTAGAAGAGTCAAGAGAGACATGTTATTGACAAAGTATTGGGTAGGTTGCAGAACAGATGGGAAAAGAGATGACAGATTTGAGATATGATTATCTTATGACTGAGTAAAATATAAATTATGAAGGAGAATGGTGAATAAGGATCACAACCCAACCTTCTGGCTTTTTTTTATATTTTATAATTTATATAATTTTATACAAAAAATTACACATTGTCCTTCCCTAGGAATTCTGAGTAAAAGTAATCATCTATGAGAAAAATGCAGATATAAGGTTATCATATGGTTAGTGATAATATATATATAATATATATCATACATTTTATGAATGATGGCAGCATTGTGTTGGACTAAAATGAAAAGATGCAAAGTTCAAACAAATATTAAAACCCTTGTTTCACATATGAACCATTGGAAAGATTGTGCAAGTCATCTGAGATTTGCCTTCCAAACGTAGAAAAAAGTACTCATTTCAACAAAATTAGATATGCAATTTGACAAAATTGCAATATGACAAATAAACATCAGGAATTAATGTCATTTGATTCCCGGCTCGCCACCCCAATGAGTTTTCTCTCCCACTTAAAGAAAGGTATTTTTTGTAAAGAAAGGAAATGGAAATAATAATGTATGGCTCTGAGTTCCAACATGAATTCTTAAAACCAACAGTGTAAGTAAAGTTCTTTGATGCAAGTGAAGGTCTTGGATGTTTTGATTTCCAGAGCTTAGCATTGTGGGGCAAGGCATGAAGATAATATCATAAGTTTGAATGTAGTTTGATTGACTTTACAATGTAAACCAGTTCTCCTAAGTTGAGTGAGATGAAGTTTCAGAAAGGGAAAAGTGTGCTCCTCTCTAGGGACATAACTAGAGGGGTAGTTGTAGACAATGGAATCCCTAGGGTTATTGGGGGAGATATTTGCCCGGTTTCCTAAATGAAGACTAAGGTGATAGAAACTTTCTGGGGGAACCTCTCATGGAAATAAAACAACATGGCTTCACTAAAATTTAATTTGGTCACCCTATCAACAACTATGAAGAGCAATCACCTCCCATATGATCCCATTTTGATGTCATGGCTACCATCAAGATGGCAAGAAGTTAGCCTGAGTTGGAAGGGAGTGGTCTTGGGATTTCATGAGTTTGGGGAGTGGTAAATAAAATATAGCTAATGTACACCAGAGTGTTGGATTACAGTTAGAAGAAGCAGATTGTTTCAAATAATAAAGAATGAGTCATAAAAATATAGAGTTAGAGTAATCAGAAAACAGAATATCTCCAACCTCAGACTGCTCAGCCACATCCTATATCATCAGAAAACAAAAGCTTCCCATCTATTCATTAAATAGATATCTAATTCCCCATTATATACCAGATTATAGGCTATTTGGTCTAAGCCAAAGCACATTATCTGCCCCCAAGAAACTTAACATCTAGTAGGAGACACTTAAACAATCATACTGCAGTGGAATAATTATCATTTATTCACTCTCCTTCTTATCTTGTTCAATTTTATCCAGATGATATGTCAGCCTTGTAATGATAGAAAGAAAAAGTATATTTGAGAGGTACTGTATTAGTGCCTAAATATCTGGATAACTATAAGAGACTACAAGTATGTCGTCAGCTAAGTAAGTCATGCCCTATACATTATCTCTCCAACAGCTGAAACTCATTAGTTTTCTTGGGCAGTCCCATGAAATACGTCCTCCACCCAAACGTGAACAACAGTAGGTCCTGACCTTAGTCAGAAAACAGACAACCAAATGTCCTGTATGTTATCCATCTGTGGTATTCACTACGACAACAAGAACCACTTCAAAAAATAATATGTGGCATTTGATAAAATAAAAGTTGCTGGAGGGGAGAGACATCGGTTTAGTGAAATGAGATCCAGCTGTGAAGAACTCAGGCCAAGGCTATCTGTAAATCGCTTTTTTCCCCCTGCCCTGTACATTATAGCAATCGACTACAGATCACAAGAGCATGGCCAAAAGCCATATGTTTGGCATCATGCGGACAGCATCTGGTATTTTTAAAGATACAACTAAAAAGGCTGAAAACACAGTAAAACAACTGTCATTCACTTAATTCTTATGCTTATATGTTAGCTCATGGATAGACTTATAACAAATAAACAGTTGTATGAAGTCTCTGTTCAGTCACATTCTTTCATACTTCTCTGTACGTGGCAATCTTGGTTTGGTACGAGGGTCTCTGTGTGTGTGAGAATATGCACATGCATGAGAGAGTATGTGCTACTGTTGATGGTGAAACTCTGTTATATAAGCAGAATGAAGCTGTCTTTCAAGGTAAATTGAGCCAAATAGTCTAAAGGTCATAAATATTATTTACATGCAATTATTTTTACTAAACCAGTCAGTGTCTGGCTAGCATGTTTTATAGCATCCAGAGTTTAGGCTTATATTGCATAATAATGGAGAAACGCACACAGTTGGTCGGTGAGAAAATACAGTTTTGCTGGCTCTTCTGAATTATACATTAACTGTTATTTGAGATGAAGACTGCTCTGATGCAAAAACAAATTGAGATTTTTTTACACATTTACATACCCATAATTGATAGCCCTAAAGCAGTTTGGGAAAGAGAAGCTTCTTAATTATTGGTTTAGGAAGACACTTAGCTAATGTCCAGACAATCAAGCTGTGACGTCTTTCCCATCCTAAAGCAGGACTCAAATTTGATCTCTCTCTCATGAGAGGATGATTCAGAAACAAATGGGACTACTAATTGTATTTGAACAGCTTCAATATATTCATACATACAGAGTGAGAACACAAAGCTACTTTGAGAAGTTTTTTATTTTTAGAAAACCAAGATTAACAAAGATCCACAATCTCCTGTAAATTTTTCATATAATTTTCAAAATTAAGATTATTGGATAGAAAGCATGAAATTTATGTTTCTTTGATTTTTTCCAACAATTTTTTACATGTTAGAATTTATAGTTTTTTACTGAGAAATATTGTGGATGTCAGTCAGGTTATAAATTAGTCAGGGGTACAGATTCTATATTCAAAATAGATAATTGTGAGTTGACTGGGAGGGAATCAATGTCAGAAAGGAATTAGGTTAATAAGACAACTTCTTATTGAAGAGAAATATTTGAAGTATGTTTATAGAAAAAAATCCTAAATAATTTAGCTAATATGCACTAAATTAAGAATTTATATCCTAATTCCTGTTTGTTGCTAAATGCCAAGTCACTTAATTTGGTTATCTTTTTTTTTTTTTTTTTTGGTTTTTCGAGACAGGGTTTCTCTGTGTAGCTTTGCGCCTTTCCTGGAGCTCACTTGGTAGCCCAGGCTGGCCTCGAACTCACAGAGATCCACCTGGCTCTGCCTCCCGAGTGCTGGGATTAAAGGCATGCGCCACCAACGCCCGGCAAATTTGGTTCTCTTTAAATAAAATATACAACATATGCCTAGTGTTCAATACATACTTGTGTTAAAGTGTCCTTATGTGATGTAGTATTGTGCACAGTCAATAGGTAGGATGAAAAATTTTAATAGAAAAGAACATTTAAAAGGCACATAGTTGGGCTAGAGATGGCTCAGTGGTTAAGAGCGCTTGCTGCTTGTCCCAAAGACCAGGTTTGATTCCCAGTACCCACATAGTGGTTCACAACTACCTGTAACTAAATTTGAAAGATATCCAACGTCCTCTTCTGGCCGCCATGGGTACCACACATGTATGTAGTGCACAGACAAAACACTCACATACATAAAATAGCAATAAATATATATAAAATTAAAATTTAAAACATATGGTTATTAAAAATATGATTTACATGTACTAAAATTTTAATAATCATTTAAAATTAATGACCATGTTTTAAATATGAAATATCCCCAGAGTCGCATTTATTTGAACTTGTTCCCCAGCTTAGAGGATTATGAATCTTTTAAAAAATTATTTTTATCTTATATGTATGAATATTTTGCCTGCACATATGTATGCATACCACATGCATGCCTGGTACCTGTGGAGGTCAGAAAAGGGTAAGTCCCCTAGGGCTGGAGTTATGAATGGTTGTGAGTCACCATGCAGATGCTGAGAATTGACCCTGGGTCCTCTATAAGAAGAGCAATTGGCATCTCTCCAGGTCTTGGACTATGAACTATAAAGAGGTGAAGCATAGCTAGTATAAGTAGGTCATGGGTTTGAGGTGGAATACTAATAACAGATCCAAAGATCAGTGGAAATTGACTAATGGAATCAAAGACCATTGTTTTGGACTCTAAGTCTAGTGTAGTCAGCTAGTACTGAGCATGTCAAGTGGGGATTTTTGTTGAATGAATTATACTGCTTTGGGAGAGAATGGGATGTAGAAATGTATTTTTACCAGCATTGAGATTGTTCCCCTTCATTGATACATGTTGAAACGTTGCTTAAGAACTTCTGAGGCAGTGGGTCAATCTGACTGAGAAAGGCATCCTGTGTTTCCTATTTGATAATGTTGAGTTTCAGCTCTGCAAGGGTAGAAAACTAAATGAAAGTTAATTGGAGTTATGTAGATTGTGAATTTAAAGAATTAAATTGTATCCAATAGGCTAAAAGTAACAACTCTTTCTAAATCAGAATTTCTTTTTCGAGATATAGGTTATTTTTACCTTTAATAAAATTCAATATTTTAGGGGTCTAGCTCAGTGATAAAGTAATTGCTTAGCATGTTTAAGGCTCCAGGCTCAATATTTAGAGCCACACATCAAAGAGATGCTACATTTCAAAATTAACACACTTACACTATTACCTGTTCGTTTAGGAATTGAAGGCATTATCAGTTGCTCTCCTGTTACATAAAAATTTAGCTTGGCTGACAAAACTCCAGTCTCTCCTTCCTCTTTGTGTTATAAATAAGCAGCATCTTAGTTTATGTTTAGTGAACTTTAAGAAATATATTTGATCATTGATTTCTTATTGCATCAGTCAAAAAATGATTATCCTAAAATCCCAAATATATATCACATTATCTGCCTAGTATTGCTCTGTGTCTCTTCTCTTCTTCCTCTATCATTTATCCATTTATATTTTCAAGGTTACAAACATTTACTCTTTATTCTCTAAACAATTAATTTTTTCATACTTTATAAAATTATAGTAAAAGTTGTGTGGTGGTTTCAATGAAAATGGCCCTCATAGGCTCATAGGGAGTGGCATTATTAGGAGGTATGACCTTGTTGGAGTAGGTGTGGCTTTGTTGGAGGAAGTGTGTCACTGGGAGTGAGTGAGCATGAGGTCACAGAAGCTCAGGCCAGGCACAGTGTCACTCTCTCTTCATGCTGCCTGAAGATACAGAGGTAGAACTCTGGGCTCCTACTCTGCACGATGTCTGACTGTGTGCCACCATGCTTCCTGCCATGATGATAATGGACTAAACCTCTAAACTGTAAGCCAACTCCAATTATCTGTTTTCCTTTAAGAGCGTTACTGTAGTCATGGTGTCTTTTCACAGCAATAAAACCCTAACTAAGACAAGTTGATATTGACTACAAGTATAATCCATTGAAAATCCAGATAATTAATGTCATGTGCTTACTACTTCTTCCAACAGCCTTTAATTCTTACATACTTGTTTTTATATTTTATCTAATATTTTCCAACTACTCTATTTAATATATTACATATCTCTGAAGATATATATTTCCAATCTAAATGTTATTTATAAAATACAGGCAAACATTGGTGTTAATAAATATTGGCCTCAATAAATGCCCTCTGACATGACTATGTTGTGCTTTGAGCAATAGGTTACCTGGAGGTTAACCAGGAGTTAGGACAATAGCCTGTAGTGCTTGGGAAGTTCCATGAGACCCCACTGATCAACAAACCAAATGAGGTCATCTATACTTGACACTGAATTTTTTTGTTTGCTAGCTTATGGTGTCTGAGAGAGGCTCCATTATTCTCTGTCACCCCTTCATACCATTTCCATTCTATTCCCCTTCCCTTGAAATGCCTCAGATGGCCCCTTACTCATTTCCTGACTTTTATGGGTACTCTAATTTAAACATACATATCTAAAGTTTCAAGTCTAGCATCCACATAGGAGAACAGACATGAGCTGTTTGTCTTTCTGGGTTTGGGTCACCTCGTTTATAATGATTATTTTAAATCTACTCATTTACCTGTGAATCACTTCACTTTTCTTACCAGCTTGCTCAGCCTGTTTTCTTAGAGTGCACAGGGCCACCAGTTCAGGTATGGCACCACCCATGATGAGTTGGGCCTGCCCACATCAATCACTAATTAAGAAAATGCACTATACAGTCTTGCCTATTGGCCATTTTCTCAATTGAGTGCCTCTCTTCTCAAATGACTCTAGCTTCCCCCCCTCACCCTGTTCCTTTGTGGCAGCTGCCAATACCTAGAGGCACTCTCTACCTGGGAACCTGCTGGCCACATCAGCCTAGGAGCCAGGTTAAGCAATCTTCACCCCCTTTCCTGTCCTCCATTACAAATTCCCCAGTCTCATCCCCAGAATTGCAGTATACCACTTTCAGAGATCTACCCTCCCTCTCTGACTGCACTCCCTAGGAACTCTGATGAATCTTGGCTGACCCAGCTTTCCTCCTTGCTTTGGACCCTCTCAGACCCACCACCACCCACCCACCCCTTCTAGTCCTTTATGGCCCCTTGGAGTCAACTGCAAATAGCTAGAAACACTCTTTGCCAGGAAACCCAGTAGACAACCAGGATAGAAACCAGGTAAGCAATCTTCATGCTCTTTCCGGTCCTCCACTGCAAATTTCCCCGTCTCATCCCTAGCCTTGTAGCAAACCACATACAAGAACCTGTCCTTCCACTCTATCTCGGTTCCCTGAGAACTCCCCCAAACTGTGTGATGGGCCCAGCTTTCCTCCTTCCTGAGGACCCTCTCAGTCCCCCATTCTAGCTCCTCCCCACTCCTTCATGTCAGCCCCCTATACCTAGACACATGGTCTACCTGGGACTCCCAGTGACCAAGCCTGGCAGGAACTCAGGTGAATTACAGTATCCTTGCTGTGCTCTACCAAATTGCAAAACTAAAAAAAATAATAACTGGATAAATATCTTGATATATACAATCTACAAATATTAAATCAAGATCATATAAGCAACTTAAATCGACCTGTAACTTGTAGTCAAATAGAAGCAGTAATTAAAAGTCTGCCCCCCCAAAAAAATAAAATAAAAGCCCAGAGCCAGATGGATTCAGTGCAGAATTCTATCATACTTTCAAAGAAGAATTAATGCCAATAGTTCTCAAGTTATCCCACAAAATAGAAACAGAGGAACATTGCCCAATTCTTTTTATGAGGAAACAGTTATCCCGATATCTAAACCACACAAAGATTCAACAAAGAAAGAAAATTCCAGAACAATTTCCCTATGAACATAGAGGCAAAAATTCTCAATAAAATACTTGCAAACCAAATACAAGAACACATCAAAAAGAACATCCACAATGATCAGGTAGGTTTCATCTCAGAGATGCAGGGATGGTTCAGCATACATAAATTCATAAGTATAATCCACCACATAAACAAACTGAAATACAAGAAGTCATGATCATCTCATAAGATGCAGAAAAAGCCTTTAGCAAAATCCAACTTCCTTCATGGTAGAAGTCAGAGAGACTAGGGATTCAAGGGACATACTTTAACATCATACAGGTAATTTACAGCAAGCCCATAGCCAACATCAAACTAAACAGAGAGAAACTCAAACTATTTCCACTAAAATCAGGAATAAGACAAGGATGTCCACTTTCTCCGTATTACTTAATAGACTTGAAGTCTTAGCTAGAGCAGTAAGACAAATGAAGGAGATCAAGGAACAAACAGGAAAGGAAGAAGTCAAAGTATCGTTAGTTGCAGATGGTAAGATTGTACACATAAATAAATAACCCTAAAAATTCCACCAGTAAACTTCTATAGCTAATAAACACCTTCAGAAAATTAGCAGGATACAAAATTACTACACAAAAGTCAGTAGCCTGCCTATATACAAATGACAAATGGACTGAGAAAGAAATCAAGGAAAAATAACTTTCATAGCAACCTCAAAATAAATAAATATATTGGAGTAACTCTAACCAAACAAGTGAAAGACTTCTATAATATAAACTTAAAAACATTTGTCAGTGTCCAGCTCCAGCAGGTCAGAAAAATTGGAGAGTAGATTTGGAGTTGGCGGCTATACAAACATACAGTAGATGTATCTGAGGGGGCAAAGCTTAATTCTTCATTTTGTTTTTCTCTTTCTTCTCTTCCTCTTTATTTTTCTCTTATTCTTCAAATACCCCCTAAGACAAAAAAAAATTCTATGCAAGAGGAAATTACCTCACAACCACAGTTACATATTTTCCAGAAACAAATTAAAATCTTTACACAAGAAGAAATCACAAGTTACATGTTTTTCTTAGAAGCGCACAAGTAGTTAAACATTTCTTTTGTGTTAGTTTTCCCTGCATAACATCTTCATCCCAAAGCAATGACTCTTTTATTATTGATTAACACAGTTTCAAGCAAGTTGAGTATATTTCTGCCAGTTCCTTTGTACCGGCAGGCTGCTGTTTACAGTTTTAGTCTAGCAGATTCCCACCCTATTTCTACTCAACAAAACTTTACTCAAGTGTTCTAACTAACTACCTATTTTTCTTTTTCTTTACACACAATAGGGTCATTTAATTTCCTTTTATAATGTTGTTTTTTCAAGACGCATATCAAAAATTGTGATTAATTCTGTAAGCTACAAGACCAAGGAACTCAGACCTAACCTTGGATGTAGGGGCATAATTGCTTTCTTTGATTTTCAGCATGTTTTTCCACAGGCAGAATTCATGGATCTATAATGGATGAAACCTCCTTGTTCTTATTTTTCCAAACTTGCAAAATCTCACATCTAGAAAAAAAGGGAAGGTGATTTCTAGCCTTATTTTTATCTTTCTTGTATTTCCTATTGGAGCAATTGGCAGAATAATCTAAACAATTTCATTAATCTTAACTCTCTGTCCTAATCACCTGTATTTTTAAATCATTGATCCAACCAAGTGTCGTTGTTCTATAAAAATGATCTTCATTATGATCTGTAAGTAAATAAACCAGTGAGGAGTGGGATTATCCCAGAAAACAATCACACAATACTAGATACAGTGGGATTCTTTTACATAATAACCACACCAGGCCAAATATAGTAAGCACATGATAGCAGCAAACCAGAGAGAGCACAGCAGAAGCAAGGGGCATTTGGTAGACAATCTGCCCTGGGCTTTGCCTCTCCAGGTACACCCATCCATAGCTGTGCTAGCCAGTGACTTGTATTCCATAAGCTCCATTGCTGACTTCAGCTCCTCCAACATGACCACTGCCAAACATTGAAGAAAGAAGTTGAATCAGATACTGGACAATGGGAAGACCTCTGAAGCTCATAAACCAGTAGGATTAATATAGTGAAAATGGCACTCCCAACAAGACAATCTATGTATTCAAAGCAATCCTCATTAAAATTCCAACACAATTCTTCACAGAAACTGAAAGGACAATTTTCAGCTTCAAAATGGAAACACACACACACACACACACACACACACACACACACACGATAGCTAAAAACAATCTTGATTAATTAAAGAACTGCTGGAGGTTATCACTATTCTCAATTTCAAATTGTAGTACAGAGCTGTAATAGTAAAAGCAGCATGGTATTTGCATAAAGACAGACCCATTGGTCAATGGAATCAAATAAAAAAACCCAGACATAAGTCCACACACCTATAGATAACTGATTTTTTTTTAAAGTAAGGTCAGAAATACACAGTGGGAGAAAAAGACAGCATCTTCAACAAATGGTTCTGGTCAAACTGGATGGCTCCATGGAGAAGAATGCAAATAGATTAGTATTTATCACCCTGCACAAAACTCAACTCTTGTTGGATCAAGGAACTCAATATAAAACCAGATACACTGAACCTGATAGAAGGGAAAGTGGGGAATGGTCTTGAATGCAGTGACACAGGAAAAGACTTTATGAACAGAACACCAACAGCACAGGCACTAAGAACAATTAATAAATGGGTCCGCCGGGCGGTGGTGGCACACACCTTTAATCCCAGCACTCGGGAGGCAGAGCCAGGTGGATCTCTGTGAGTTCGAGGCCAGCCTGGTCTCCAAAGCGAGTTCCAGGAAAGGTGCAAAGCTACACAGAGAAACCCTGTCTCGAAAAACCAAAAAAATAAATAAATAAATAAAAATAAATGGGTCCTCACGAAACTGAAAACCTGCAAAGGGCACCATAGTTCCAACCAAGCAGGAGGCTACATAATGAGAACAAATCTTTACTGATTACATGTCTGACAGAGGCCTAATATCTAAAATACATTAAAAAAAACTCAAAAAAAAGAAAACTGCACATCATGAGAAAAATAACCAAAATTAAAGATGAGGTACAGATATAAACAGAGAGTTCTCAAAAGAAAAAACACAAATGGCTGAGAAACATTTTTTTTAAATGTTCAACATCCTCAGTCATTAGGGAAATCCAAATCAAAACTACTTTGAGATTTCATTTACACCCATCAGAATGGCCAAGATCAATAAAACATGCTGGCAAGGATGTGGAGTAAGGGGAACACTCATCCATTGCTGGTGGGACTGAAAACTTGTACATACACTATGGAAAGCAGTGTAGTGGTTCTTCAGGAAGCTGGGATAGAAGACACCAAGGAAATAAGGCCTTCTAGACACAACAGGGTTGGCATACATAAGAACTCCCAGAGACTATGGCAGCAGGCACAGAGCCTTCACAGGCATAGCCAGATGGGGTCCCAGGGTGAAGAGGTGAAGTCCACACAAGACTCATCTATCGCTAACCCACAAGTCAACTCCAGCTGACAACTGCTCACAATGCAAAACCTTGTTTTCTTCGAAGAAATCTCTCTGGATATACAAACCACATTTAAGAGCAGGCCCTATGCCCTGCATGGCCATGGCCAACACAAAACAAGCTCAATGGTATTCTTGGAGTTTTGTTTTTTTGTTTTTTGGGTTTTTTTTTTTTTGTCTCATAATACTTTGTCTGGGTTTTTGTTTTTTTTAATCTTACAGGTCTTCTGTTGTGTTTTCATGCAATTTCTGTGTGTGAGAATGTATGTGTTTTTTGTGTCTCATGTATTTCATGTGCTTTTTCTTGGGGCCTTTTTTATTTTGTTTGTTTTGCTCTATTCTTCTGTTATTGTTGTCACCTGTTTGTTTTTCTAATGAGAGAGAGAAAGAAAGGGTGTGGCTTCCAGTGGGTCTGCAGGATCTGAGAGGATTTGGGGGAGGGGAAACCATGATCAGAACATACTGTATGGAAACATCTATTTTTAATAAAAGTTAACTTTATTTAAAAAAGAAAGAAAGAAAGAAAAGAAAGAAAGAAAGAAAGAAAGAAAGAAAGAAAAGAAAGAAAGAAAAAGAAGCAAAAATAATTAAATAAATGAAAATGTCAAAAAGTCAATTCAACAAACAGTAAACTTCAGATTCCATGGTATAAGCATTGTGTTTGTGGAGGCCATCACACTATATAACCTGCATATCTCAAACACAACAGGATCTTAATTTTAATTTAATTAATGAGTAAAATATCTTTGTTGTGTCTCTTTAAATGATAACCTGGAGGTGAAACAACATACTCTTCTTCATGGCCTCAGACAGACACCCTGAGACAAAAGCCGTTTGACAGTGGAATCTAGGGACATTTTCATTAGATTTTTTTCCGTAACTTCTCAGATGGCTCAACCTGAGCTAGAGTAACCCTTCTACCTGATCAATATTAGGAATAATGGCGAAGCCACTGACATCAGTAAACTTGCAGATGATCTTTACAAGAAATGAAGTCCCAGATTTGAGTCTCTGTAGTTTCAGTTTAGTTTGCAGAACGTTAATCTGGGAGATGATATCTGCACACCTAGATACACTTATTGGCCTCAGAGTGGACTTGGGTGCCTCCTCTGCCTCTTCTCCTGGGTTTTAATATCCTTTCAGTCTCTGCCGCAAACTGAAGTTGTGCCCTGAGCATTTCCCCTGGCAGTGAGTCTCTTCAGCCTTGAAACTTTGAAGATAGACATCAAACCCATGACCTCAGTCTGGGTAGTGGATCATTTTTAAATAAAGGAACTGTGTTCAGTTCATTAACTGCAAAACTCTGGTTGCAATATTTGATTCCATAACTTAAACACTTTCGGGTAAATGCCTTTTATTGCTGTTAAAGATGACAGTTTTCATACAATTACTCTTTAATTCTTTTGATTTTTCTTTCTCCAGAATAATCTCACTTACCCAGACTCCCAGCCCAGGTCATAAGAGGAGCACGTCAGTTTATTTCATGAGAGTACTGCGTATTTTATCAGTTGTGCATAAATAATATATTTGTACAAGTGGAAGTGACTTGCAACAAATTTGACTTCTCAAGTTATGCTAAGCTTAACACTGATAAATATTAGTAAAATGCTGGCTGGGATTCAGACCACATTGGTTAGAGCAGACCAGTGTAGCTTTCAAAGGAAGCAGCGGGTTGCTGGTAGCATAAGAAAAGCATGTTGAGTTCATCTAAAAGGGCAGTCTTGAACAAAGAGCTTTCCCATCTTCCCCAAAATATGTAACATAGGCTTCCTTTTCAACTGCAAGGAAGAGTTCCTGTAATATCCATTTAACACCTTTCAGTCTTTTTCTATGAAGAAACATCTTGTGAAAAGAGACACAAAGTAGGCGTGGCAGGAAGACTCAGCAGGTCCTGTGGTTAGAACAGTGTCCCCCCTAAGGTTCACGTGTTCACCTGTTTGATAACATGGTCCCCAGGTGGCGGCACTGTTTGGAATGATTCTAGAACTTCTAGGAGGTGGAGATTTGAAGGGGTCGGCTTTGCGTTTGCCAGCCCTACACCACTTGCTGTTCTCTCTGGCTCTGGACTACTGATGCAACGTGAAGCGTGGTCTCATGCTCTCGCTCCCATCACTTCAAAGCCATGCTTGGGCTCTACCCTCTCTGGAACTGTAAGCCAAAGCAATCTCTTCCTCCCTGAATTTGCTTTGGTCAGGGTATTTTATCACAGCAACAAAATCTAAACTCAGACAGCATGTTAAGGCACTTACCACCAAGCCCTGGAACCTGAGTTCAATCCCCAGAACACACATGGTAGAAGCAGAGAACCAGCTGCCTCAGGTTGTCCCCTGACCTCCATGAAGACACTGTGGTAAGTGCTTGCATGTACACACATGCATGTGGGTGAAAACACACACACACACACACACACACACACACACACACACACACAAAGTGAAAAAGAAAATGAGTGAGTTCCATAATTTAAAGTAGTAAATCCATAACTTAAATTTTAATCTTAAACATTCTCAACTAATGAAACGATGACTTTCTAAGATTCTAGAAACATCCCCTGTTAATTTTACGCACTTGAGACTCCTTGGGAACATAAGTAAGTCTCCTGTCACCACCAGGATCCTCACAAAGGGGACTTGAGGTTTTCCCTCCTTATTGATTGCAGTTATCAGTTAATACACAGTTAATATAACCAGCTCACTTCTAAGCACTGACCTTAGTTTTTTAATCTCAATAAATAAACATTAACAAGATTTGTAACTTGCATAATCAAACCAGAAACTGAAGTGTTTCTTATCTTATCTCAAAAACAAACAAACAAACAAAAAAACAGGTTTGGTTGAGCCATAAAAATTCAACATAGCAAAATAATGCTTCTAAGTCAAGCTCTTTACAATGTATCTAAACGCACAATGAGTGAGGCTAGCTTTCCCTGCTTCTTTACTCAGATCCAAGTACACTTGACATTTGGCCACAGAGAGTATGAGGAGAGTTTCCTTTTTCTTTAAAGGCTGTAGCTACCTGAATCAGGAATAGTATTTTCAAATGGCCCCATAAACATGGCTAATGTTCTGGATTCTTTGACTCTCATGTGTATGCACACCCTTACCTTCCTCTTCTGCACTTAGAGTCACGCTTTCCAACTAAGATTAATGACTATTTTTTGTTTTATGTACCCAGTGTGCACTGGACCATACATCAAGGCAAGAATGAGTCCTAAGAATATAATAAAATATCTATTCCTCATAGTATTATCTGATTCAAGAGTACAGAAATTAAGAAAAGTGCATTGTTTTTGTTTTGTTTCTATCTACAATAATTGTAATAAAATTAATGTAAAATATCTATCTCTGGGGACATTTTAACTTTAATTTCTGTTAGCATTGCCAAGTACAAAACTACTAAAATGAAGTTGATGTGTCATGGTCTTATTTATAACCCATTAACAACTACCTGGAATTTACATCTATACTAAAAAGCTCCAGACCATGGTCAGTCATGTTCTTCAGCAGAAAAATTCCAAATGAATATTATAATTATATCTATTCACGGAGTCATTAGAAACCAGGTGGCAGATGTTTGAATTGCCAAAGAGTGGCAGACAACCAGAAATAACACTAACTTATCACTCAAGCATACCTTTAGTCTACCGGGTCAAACATTTATAATTACAGAATTTTGGAGGAAAAGCTAAGTTCTTGTTTTCTTTAAACCAAAAGATGAGATAGTTTGTAACACTCAGCCCCTGAGGGTGCTGGACAGAGCCAAGTTGTAGCTAATTTGGGGTTTAAGGTATGGGAGAGCATCCTCTGGCAATTTCATAGCACTCCCCCCTTTGAAAGAGTTCTTAAGCAAATGTTTACCTTGTCATCACATGTAACTTGGGAAATAAGTTCTGAGTATTATATGTTTATGTGCTCCCCGATGTGAGTTATTCATGTAGTTTCCTCGAGTGGTTGTGCAAAGCAGGTTACTGTGAAGTCCTCCAAGGTTCTGCTTGACTTGGCCTTGGAATAGTTTTTCTTGTTATTTACTCTTTGACAGAAGGACTGGAAATCGTCCAGCCTTTGAAACAGGCTTTGCAATATTTGGATGACTTTCTCTGAGAGAATGGTCTGCTAGCACGCGTCTGACATATGCAAAACACATTAAAAGATGGCTTTCTAGCACATTTCTTAAAGGTCTGTATGTGATGTGAGGAAGACCCCAACAGTCCCAGTGTGGTACAAGTGACTCACGCTGGCTAGACATCACCTTCTACATTAAGAGTTTAATGGTGCTAGAGAAACTGTTTCTCACACTTCCACATATCCTTCATAACCAGATGATTTTTAAAAGTTTATTTAAGAGTCACATCATGAAAATCAAATAGGTAGTGATACCATTTGCCTGCTAGTACATCTGGGGAAAAAAATCTATAATTAAAGTTCTTAAGCCGCATCAACACAGCCTGAGCTTAATTCTGTAAAGACTAACTTGGCCTTTTCTTCTCTAGTTAAAATGCTGGGGAATAAACTGCTGGGGAATAAAGCATTAAGTTAATTAGGGCTCTACATCGCATACAAGCATGCATCTTTATCTTTAGAGGCTGTCTGTAACTACCTTCTCAGCTATGGTTGACAAACAGCAGGATAAACTCAGCACCTTCTGTAAGTGGAGGTCTAGGTGGAAGAGCTCTGCGGCTCTCACCTATGTACATCCCCTAATCCCATATCCCATTAGGGGGCATACCCTGCATTCTTTGATTCTTGCTCTCTCCCTACGTTCTATAATCTAAAACTATAGTAAAGTTTAATTGAGTTTACCTAATGCACAGCAGAATTACCTTAGCTATAAAAATAGAACATTATTACACTTCCCTGAAGATGTGTGTGTGCAGGATGAACTGAACACAAAGGATAAATTCATCTCACTGTGACTTTGTCCAAATGAACCAGCAGCCCCCAGAACTCATCGTACACAGAAAGAGCACCAGGAAGCCCACAGCAGAAGATGGCACTCTGATCCCTTTTTATTTTGTTAGCCAGTGCCACATCAGTCACCATATGGAGCACTTTCCTGGGACCAAATTATAGGACTATGGGACAATATTGTGTGGCCTTCGGTTTGCCCCAGAGAAAACTTAAACATTGCAATGAAACACTGAAAGCAGACTTAGAGGGAGTCTGACAAGCACACCAGGAGAATGGCTTCCAGCACAGGTAGTAAAGAAATTTCAACATTAAAGTCACTATGCTGCATTAGATTTCTTCACATTGAGTTACTCATGAGGCAAAAAAAATCAACCAAAGTTCAAAAAGAATGGGTGACATTATTTCTTTATTAAGTAATTGGAGTTCATTTTCTGATTTAGATTCCAAGTGATCACAAAGATTTGTCCTTTTGAAACTCACTGTAGAGTTTTATTCTACATTGTATGTTACCATCATAAGGTCATTCATTGGTTCACAAAAAAAACATGCAAACTCATTGTTAGATTTCAGCTCAATGCTGATATGTATGAGCTCAGTTTCCACAAACCTATGCTCTACCAAGCCTGATTATCCAGCAAGACAGAGCAGGTTTCTTCAAATAATGTCACCAAATGCTCCACTAACAACAGCATCACAGTGTGTCTGTTCAGACTTCAGGAGTTCACTTTTAGCACCGGATACCGCTTGTACTAATTCTAGAGTGCAGTTATACCACGCCTTTCTAACTTTTTAAGAAGCAGTGAAGTAAGTGCAAGACAAATAGCTATATGTTACTACGATTCTTGGAATACCACTGTAAAGGGAAAAGTTATCGTAGAGAAAATTACAACTGAAGACAGTCCACTTTGGGACTGAATATATAAAGAGCTGAATCCTATGTCACACAATTATTGTCTGAGTACTAAAAGCAGAATTCCAAAAAAACTCTTAGAAAGTTGCAAATTGGACATTAGTTTTACCTAGCCTTCACAGGTAGTCTTAAATTTGAGTTCTGTTTGGATTAGAGAGATGAGGTTGATGGAAAGTATCATTGGGTGGGTAAGTTCAAACATTTTTTTTCATATTTTACTACCTGGGACCAGATTCCTCAGGACATGGCTGCCCCATTGGGACCACAGGGTAGTAAGCTAATAGAAACATGAGAGAAGTGTGGAAATTATGCTGAGAAAGAGAACATAACAGAGTCAAGAATAGGATGTGTCAGTAAAACTGCCTGGATATATCAAGAGAAATCCCAGTTTTCAAATGGATTGTGGACTCACTCAAATACAAACAAAAGTGCTGATATTAACATAAGTAAAACAGCCCTAAGTAGAATAAATCAGAGAAGGTTATTTGAAAGGAGAAGCCACTATTTAGGCCCAACTGATTATGGCTACATTATTGCCATACTGTCCAACTTTTTTAATGAAGCCAGAAATTAAATTTGTATGTGTAATTTAATTTTTAAATAGAACTAATTCAATTAAAAATAATTTCCCCCCTGCAGGCCAAGTACAGTACCTGCCCTGCCAGTTTCCAGCCTCTGGTTGGTTCTTTTTCACCAGTACAGGCAGCCAGCTGAGCAAAGCCCTCCCTTCTGAGACAAATGGCTTTCCTAAATCAGTCTATAGGCTCTTGTGGCCTCAGCCTACGAATCTCAGATTCTTTCCAACTGGCACCATACTATCTGTAGTCAGTGCTGCTATTCACTAAAGAGACAGTGGCAGTTGTGACTCTAACAGAATAAGCCTGCCGAGACTTAACAGAACTAGCCATTTTTCCTTTCTTTGCATATTTTTACATTAACTAGAAATGTTTTTAAGTTAAATTAAGCATACAAGCCAAAGCTACTCCAACTTTACACAAGATGTATCTTTGATACAATTTTGCTTCCAGCAATTTGTCTTATTATATACAGCTTCAAACAAATCAAGAAGAGTAGTTTGTTTGATTATTAACTATGAAAAACCATTTTAATAGAATATAAAATTACAGGCAAGTTGGAAATATTGGTTAGTAGCAGCATGCTTGTCTAGTATCCATAAGGCTATAACTGTTAGGAACTTGTACATGCACAGCTAGGGATTTTGAATCTTACATCATCAGTGGGTGCTGGGGACTACGTACCCACTGCATGGCCATGCAACCTGTGCCTTAAAAAGCCAGACACGGACCCCACCCTCCCTCTCTGCTCCCTGCTCTCTGCTCTGCTCCCGCCATCTTTCTTTCTCTCCAGGCCTGGCTCTCCTCCCTTCTATCCCCTCCTTCCTTCTAATAAAGCTCTTTGTAACTCTGGTAGTCGTGGCCACGGCCCGTGACTTTTCCACCCGTAACCAGTGCCACCACCAGTGCCGTTCACCTATCTTCCAAAAACAACAACAAAACTACAAGATCAAAGAAGGAAAAACTAGAAGTGGAGAGGACACAGGGGGAAATGAATAAATGCTAGAGATACCCTTTCAGTAAAATAGACACTTTACTTACCACTCTAATACAAATAATACATACAGAATACAGACATCCTTTGACAGACGATTACATCAAGATTAATAAACTCAATGTTAGGGGTTTAATATAGTTGAACTATTCTTTGGGTTCACTTATCAAAAATCTACTGTTCTCAGAGTTCAGGAAGGCCATGGGTGTATATATAAAAAAAATACATCCTTCTGCCCACGTGCAACTGGAGGAATTGATACTTCCTCTTCAAATCCTTAAGTTTAAAATCCAGTTTTATCAGAAGTAAATAAAAACCTGCACAACGGCTTTGAGGATTCAATGAGAGACTCTTGCCTTGGAAAATTTGCATTCTATTCAGCAAAATAATAAATGAATATTGTGGGAGCCCGTTTTCGGGTTCCTCGTGGCTTTACCCAGCATGTCCGCATAGAGGATGATTAGGACCACGGGCCTGAGTGCAGCTGTCTGAGATGGTCTGCACTTGGCTGTGCTGGGGGAGGAGGTCTTTTGCTCCACCCCTTGGTGTCTCTATAAATACCCTCAGGCAGAGACAGTAGGGGCCTTTGGAAAAGGTTGCAGGCCCTCTTGAGGCTATCCTTTATTTTCTATCTGTTTATCTCCGCAAGATTCTCCGCAATAAATCCTTCTATCTAATATTTCCTGCTGCTCACACTCAAGAAAACTCTGGGGAGCTGTGGGGTTGGTGGGTAAACGCCCCACAGAATAGAAAACAAAGCTAGAAGATAACTTAGGACAACACAAGTATGAATGCATGTGAAAGCTGTCAGGATGAGCATGGAATCCTTTTTGCCAAGCCCTAAATAAAACTGAGAAGTCATGAAGGTATCACATCTATATGTTCCTGATAACAAGATCCATTCACAGAAAACTGTCAGAACCACTTTATAAAAGCAAAAAGGAAATAAAAACTTCTGTAATATCTGCACAACCACTGTCTATTAAACCTATTTATACGCCACTCTTGGTATTGAACTTCGTATACAAAACTCATTTCAAAATATCACTTTTAACCACTTTATCTTGAAAAACTTTGCTTACCTTGAAATAGTAATTGACCATGGAGTGCATTTTCCTGTTGCAATACTACGTTAACCCCATGTTAACAATATTTAGAGAATCCTTCTCTCACTGTTTGACACCTGGTATCTAACAGAACCTGAAACAAGATCTCCTTTAAATACAATTGGCAGCTTCTAGAATATGATACAGTACCAACATTGAGCCTTCTGCACTCTCCATATCCTTGCTTAATTTCTTAATGTCTGTTCTCAAGTCACGGCTGTTCTTTTTGATAGATTCCCTGCCGACTTTGTGATATGATGTGGGTACTGCCACCTTTAAAGGGACCTTGCCTCCAGAATGTATCTCCATGGTCAGTGCATTAAGGTTTTCTTGGAATGTTTTAGTGGAAATTTAGAAGAGATTTTAGTTGTCAACTGGTGTATCTTTTGAACTTTTCCCACTCTAGACTCCAGTTGGTTGGTGACTCTTGAAACCTTTTAATCAGCTCCTCTAAGAACATTATTTTCCCCAGTTCTCACTCAGCCACAGGGGACCAGGTGTTTAAAATATCATCTTAAAGATCTGGGTAACATTTATTCCTGGCTTTTCCTCATGTACATGAACTGCTACATAAAACTAAGCGCCTCACCTGTTTTCACTGTTTTTAAGTAATGCATCCCCTTGCTCAGATTTTCTCACTTCCTGTAATATGATGTACTTGCATAAGCTGTGACATACACTCTTCTAGTATCTATTTATAAAAGGGCCTTTTTATCAGGCTGACATGCAGGTTTAAATTCTATTTCCACAAAGAAAAATGTTTTCCTTTACCTTTTGGTAACTGGCTTAGGAAACAAAGATTTTTGTTTTCTGTCTATATTTTTATGTCCGAGTGAACCTGCCACTTCCTACCAAGGACAGTACTCAATTGACAAGTCTAGCTTGGTTTGCCTATGTAATCTCCAGAGGCTTCTACAGCTTAGATTCCTATACGGCCAATCACTTTTCTTGTAAGTATGTAAACAAAGCACATCTGATACCACCCATTTTGCAAATAAACTGGGCTTGCTTTTGTTAAAATTCTATGACTACATTTTTTTTTAATTTTTATTTTATTATTGCTACAAGTGTACATGCATTTCTGCCATGGTGTGCAATCGGAGGTTAGAGGACAACTTTGATAAGTTAGTTCTCATTTAAACATAACATGGTTTCTGGGTATCAAACTCAAGGCTCAGGCTTACATCGATGACTGGCATCTGTTTTTATCTGCTGAGCTATCTCACCCACCATATAAATTTAAAGAAAAACTATAATATATGCTATTAGATTGGCTGTTCCTTATTTTCAGTGCTTAAAAGTATTGATCTGTAGATTAGACTATACCTTAAATCCTTCAAAATTACTATAATCTTTCTCCTACAGAATTTGCATTTCCTAAATCTTTGTAAACTGAAGCTAACTAACTTAATATAAACCTCACCAGAATTCACCTATGTGAGTATTCATCTGGGACTTCTAACCAGCAGAACTGACAGAAATAAACTTGCTTATAAGCTTCCTAGCACTCAGCAATTTGTAACAGGAGCCCCAATGTAGACAAGAGCCATTGTGTAATGTGTGCAATGTAAATTAAAACTACACACCCGTCAGAGCTGCTACAATTTTAAAAATTAAAATAATAAAACCAAATGTTCATTAGAATGTAAATAGAATTACTTTCATATACTGTTAGTGAAAATGTAAAATAGTGTGATCATTCTACCATTGTTTATTTAGTTTGCTTTTTGAAGTTAAACATACACTTGCCATTTGACCCATCAATCAAACATCTAAGTGTTTTTCCCAGAAAAAATGAAAACTCATACACATTTAAAAAATGTTTACAACTATTCAAAGAAATTTTATTTATAGTAATCCCCAAATTAGACATATCAAAATATGCTTCAATAAGCAAACAGCTATACAAAGTATGGGGCATCCAGACCATTCAGCAGTAAACACATACAACATACAATGACTTGAACAGATCATAAGGATATTACACTGAGTGGAAAAAAAAAAAAAAAAACCTCCAAAGGTTATTTCTTGCATGCTTCTACTTATATAACATTCTCGGTGACTAAACTATAAAGCTGAGAATAATTGGTTGGGGTGGTAGTCCAGTATAGGACATGGTAACTGGATCAAGAAGACCTCTGTAGTGCTGAAGTAGTTCTATATACTGGCTGTAGCAATTACAGGAATCTGTACAATGTCTAGTGTAGAGTACATGTTTATATTAGCTTTGCAACTTCATACACAATCTGTAATTATCTCAGAATAAAAATTTACAAGTAAATATTGAATAATAAACAATAAGCTTCTAAATGACTGCTGTGAGGAAATGTCTTATCTACTAAAGCCCATGATTTGAAGAAAGTAGGTCAGCTTGCTTTAGAACTTCTTGTTTGTGGTTTATAGAAGGAAACAGGTTTGTAAAAACTTTGGTTAGTACTTACAATCTTCTAGTTGAGAAAATTTACTGTTACTATTAGTGCAACACAAAATTAGACAGAAATGCTTTGTAAATGCATCAAAAATTAACATACTTAAAATGTATCTAGATTTTAATGTGTACTACTTTCTCTCAGAAATTAAACTCACCACATAATTCTGGCTAAATCCAAGACATAAGCTTAAGTCTAAGGAGTATATCTCTTCAATCTATTTAATACAGTATGATTTCATTTTGAATATACTAAGCACAATAGCAGACACAGAAGAAAATTAAGAAGTCATTTACAATGAATAAAACATAATTCCTAAAAAAAAGGTAAAATGCACACATTGCTCATACAGTCAATGTTTTAATAATCCACCATATAAACTAATACATACAAAAATGTCGTAGTGATCTGCTGCCACTTAAATTAACACATCATATAATTCTTAAATATGTGTTGACTTCTAACCTCTGCTCTTCTTCAGAATTACCTGTAAGAGAGAAAATTAAGATATATATTGCACCAATGGAAAATAAAAAATTATTGAGCCACAGTATAAGTGGCCTAGATTTCCTGTTTCCTTCTCTCAATGAATGTGAAACCTCCCTAGATTATCACACCTGGTTTCTGAGTCACTTCATTCATGAACCTTACCAATCCCAATCCAAGTATCAAAACTGTTGATTTCAAACCAGGTTTTAGGTTTTTTGTTTTCTTTCCCTCCAAACAAATTTATGATCTAGGGTGTTAAAAAAAAAAAATGTTCTTAACGTCAAAAAAAAAAAAAAACTGTAAAGTAGTATCAAGTAGTATAAATCCATTGCAATGTAAAAGTCTCACAATGAAGCTGGAATTATATCTTCTAGAGATCAAGACTGGTCATCTTACACTGAATAACTTCATATACAATTTTCAAAGCATAAAACGTTGCAGAAATAAGACAAGGGGAAATATTTAGTTGTAAAAATGCTGGAAGGATGAGGCCTAAAAATAAATAAAAATTAAAATAAATGTTTATAAGAATATAGCTATTACAGTTTAAAAAGAAAAATGGCCTCAGGCCCCATGGGTTGGATCAGTGGGCACAGACACTAAGTGCTAAGTTGGACAACCTGAGTTTGACCCCACATGGTAGAG
>CABHPH010160909.1:0-42298 GCA_902168325.1 Peromyscus nudipes
TCATATATTTTCTTTATTAAATATCTACCCAAATCCTTCGCTATTTTCTTGGGATATTTGACTTCATGTTGCCAAGCTGCAGAAATGCTTTAGTCTTTACATTAACCGCTCACCCCCTTATTAGACACATAATTTGCAAATATTTCCTCCCATTTCTGAGTGGCCTTTTTATGCTGATGATTGTATCTGTTGCTGTTATTTTGTGTTTGTTTCGTTTTGTGTTTCTTAAGACAGGTGTTTCTTGTTTGCAATCCTCCTGCCTCTGCCTCTGAATGCTGGAAGGTACATGCCACTACATCGAGCTGATTATGTCTTTTCACATGTAGGAGTTTTTAGAGTTTGATATTCTCTTTTTCCATTTTTACCTCACTTTTAATATTTTTTCTGTATTGGTAAGCCTTCCCTATTACTGTGTTTTCTTTCTTTTTTTAACTGCAAATATTTTTTCCACACAATATACTCTGATTATGGTTTCCCTGCCTTGTTTCCCCCCAGATCCTCACTCTCATTGTGATAAAATACCCTGATAAGGGTAACTTAAGAGGGAAGGGGTCTATTCTAGCTCACTGTTTGAGGGTCTGTCCATTATGGCTGGGAAGACATGGCAGCAGGAGCTTGGGGGAGCTGGTCACATCGCCTCCACAGTTAGAGGGCAGAGAGGAATGAACACTATTGCTCTTTTTATTCTATTTAGGACCCAGGCCATGGACTGGTGGATGCTTCCCACAGTTAAAGTGTGTCTTCCTACCTTAATTCCTAATCTAGATAATCAATATTAAACTTTACGGCATCTAAGCCCCTACTATCAAGTTCAATGTCATAGCCTTAGTTTTTCATGATTAGCTCTTCAAGTATTTTGAGTTAATTTCTGCTATGATGTAAAGCATCCAACATCATTCTTTTACATTAGGGTATCCAATTCGCTCAATACTATTTGTTGAAAAGACTGCCTACCCTATTGGGTATTTTGAGACCCTTGTTGAAAATCATTTGGTCACATATGTGCATCCTCAGAAGTTGTAAATACTTATGGTTGATATCAATATGATCATGTCAGGGTTGAAATCTCAGTAGTAACGGAAATGAATAGGCACAGTGTGTTGTTGGTGCCATTTTGTTTTCTTGAGTAGCTTTAAAATTCTTGTTTGTTCACAGAGAAATCAAGATGGAACTGGCCTGAAAACTTCCTCAATTTTAGTTTTCTAAATGTCTCTTAGCTTTCAAAATGCTGAAAGGTGCTTTGAAAACCTTGCATGTTATAATATCAACCTCCCAGGCAAGATGTGCCATGATACAAAAGTGGCATAAAGGTTACAGGGGCAACTAATCACTTTTGGATTGGACTTTAAGCCTAGGGAATTCATGCCTTGTACTGTGAACCTGCTCAGAACCCCATGGCTTAGGAGCTCATAGGCCCTTTTATCTCGGGCATGTTGGACATGTTGTCAAACTGCATTCTAAATATTTGTTTATACACACAGATTAGTGCTGCCCTCAATCTTGGCTAGAGAATTTCCTCTCTATAGTGGCCAGTAGTTACTGGTATACTAACTAGTCTATATGCCTATTGAGTGCTCATCCCTAAATGGGACATCTCTGTCACCCATTCCCCCAACCAAGGCCCATGGAACATTTCAGAAAAGGGGGCAATAAGAATGTAAGAGCCTGAGTCTGGAGGCTGTGTGTTGTGAGCCTGGGGGCTGTGTGTGTTGTGAAGTACCGTCCTCTGGACATAACATAGCTCTGCACTCATGAACTCAGGTAGCCGCGACTCCTGCACAAGAGCTGTACAAGGTCAGTCAGCACCCCAATAAATAGCAGGAATTGGACTCAGTGGGTTACCAAAAGGAAAAGGGGGGCATGAAGGAGGAAAATGGGAGGTGTGACAGTGAATATAATCAAGATACATTGTTTATGAGATTGTCAAGGAACAAAAAGAAGATATTCTGTTAAACATAAGTAAAAATGATAGAGCAAAATACAACCCTCACCTCACAGTTTCTAAACTCTTCAGTGTAGAAATAAAAAAGGAAAAATCTTCAAGCAAGAAAGTAATTAAGACTAAATATTAAACAAACAAGCAATTAGATAACCAAGACCTAGAAGGAAACGTATGGAACCACCAGGAAGAAAGTATCTCTCACAGACTCAGACAGTTACTGGGAAGAAAAAGGAAACTCACAGTGATTCTCTGGGAAGGCATTTTATTTATATGCATTACTCGATGCCTTGTTTTTCAAATTACACGTGATAACTCACTGGTGGGCTGTGTGTCACAACTAGAAAAGATTCTTCTCAATTTTTTTTCTCATTTTTATTGTGTGTATCTATGTCTCTCTCTTTCTCTGTCTCCATCTCTCTATCTCCAGCTGTCTGTCTGTCTCTCTCTCTCTCCCCATTCTGTATGTGTGTGTGTGTGTGTGTGTGTATTTACTTTCAGAGGTCAGAAGAAGGCGTCAGATCCCCTATAGGTGGAGTTATAGGCATGTGTGAGTCACCTGATGTGGGTGCTAGGAGCTGAACCCCAGTCCTCTGCAAGAGCAGTGCATGCTCTCAACTGCTGAGCCATGGCTCTAGCCCCATGTCTATTAATTCTCGTCTGACGCTGCAGCATGAGGGCCATCCTCTTCCTCACGTCTGTTACACTGACTATTAAAAAGTGTCACGTTTGCTTTTCTGTTTCACTTCCGGTCTGGTGACACCTGGCTGGACAATTAGGATTGACATGGCAGAGACGCTGGATTCTGTCCCGTCTTCTAAAGAGCAGCTTTTGTTCTAGCTGACTGTGAACTTCCAGTTGCCTCCCCAGTGAAGGATGGTGCCTGAGGCCTCTGCTGGGTTCTTTTAGATTCTAGCCTGGGCTTCCTGTCCTGTCTGTTTCCCCTAAGGTCTCCTTACACTTGGTTAGCTTAGAAGTCTCCTGAAAATGTAACTATGTTTGTATACATGGGTTTTGCTTTCATTTTTGAAGGCTCCAAGATTTCTCTCTAGGATTCTTTGCAAACCTAGAACTCTGTTCACCGAGACAGTAAGTGAGCAGCAATGCCCATTTCTGCTGCTCTCACACAAGGAGATTGAAGAGAATCATACGCTTGCGTTAGAGTTGATTCCTCAAAGGTTAGGTTTTCCTACTTGGGGCCATTCTAAATATTCTGAATAGTTTGATATTTTCTTACTTGTTTATAATTTCTAATGGTTGTCTTGAAGACAAGTCTTTTCTAGCCACTTCACCATTAACAGAAGCAGAGGCCCTGAGTCTGTGAAACACCTGATTTAATAAATCTTTTTCTGGCATAAGAATAGCTCATTTTAGTTCATCTTCATGCTACAATGAGTGAGAATTCTGGCAAATGTTTTCTTGGCTTACTCATCCTCTAGAGTGACATAGGCAGATAATGTTTACTCTGTACTCTTCCATTATCATCCCTCCATATCATGCTCACTTTGTGTGTTGGATCTTCACCATGACACCTCAAGCTCAATGTTCTATTTTATGCATGTGTAGGGGCAGCGTGGGAGGGGAGTGGTTGCGTCTAACACACATAAGCTCATCCAAGAATTGAATCACCTTTTCTGTTTTAGGGATGATCTGCATTGTTGAAAAGCTTAAGCCTCCTATGATTTTTATTCCCCAAACCTGTGAGCATTTTAAACAGTTTCTAAGACGAGGTGGGAGAAATAAAAGATACTTCTTTTAAAAAGCAACTGTTTAAAAAAAAAACCCCATGATATAATAAGAATTAAAAAGTAAGTCTCTATTATACAGCATCTCCGATGCTCACCTTGCAACATTTCTCTCGGGTCCTGTTCAGAGAGCTGGAGGTAGTTTTAAAGCTATTTTAAGAATGTATTGTATGTCCAAGATGTAACAGAGTCAGTCATTGGCAAATAGACATTAGGGATGCCAGCTGAAAGAGTTCATCCATAGGTGTCCCCCAAAAGCAACACTGCGTTTCTTAAAGTGGTATCAGATCTCAAATCAGATATTTAAGAGTTACACAAAAGGAGTAAAGTAACTCCATTGACCCTTGGTTTTCATGTGCCAGAAGACGGGAGTTCCACAGGGGAAAAAAAAAATGTGAGGAGTAACCCTGCCACTTTGCCATTGTACCCTGTTACTTAATACCCATGTTGAAGGGTTTAAAAATATTTCATGCCAGAATCAGTCAGGGTTCTGGAGGAATGGGATCAATAGAATAAATACACGAAGGGGGATTTGTTATATTGGCTTAAGCAATACGGTTTGGGTGGTCCAACAATCGCTGCCTTCACACTGGAATGGCTGAGAACCACTCATAAGGCTGAGTGCCTCAGCTGTCTTAGTCTGGCACTAATGGCCTAAATGATTCCTGGACAGCTTCTTGTCTTCAGTCTACATCTGAAGACTGAAGAACCCGAGTTCTCATGTCAAGGGGGGTGACATCAGGAGTGACAGCGGTAGAGTAGATGAGCTTGTCAGCATGACTTGAAGGCAATGGGAAGAAGTAGAAAGACAAGGGTCGGGATGACACCAAAGCTTCCCCCTCATACTTCCTGTCACCTCTGTGCCACTGGAAGACAGAAGACACAGTCTGTGTTTAGCCTGGGTCTCCCCATGTCAGATGACCTGATCAAGAACATCTTACACAGTTGTGCTCAGCTGCTTGTCTTTTACTTGATTCAATCAAGTTGATAACCAGGATTCACTCCCACAGTGACTAAATACAACCTAAATAGAAGATGTTCATAGAATGCCAGTGATTACCCTGGGGAGGGGGGGCGACCATGAGAATTATGGGTCCCAATGATTCCTATGGTCACCCCCAGGAATTTGAGTCAGTTGACCTAAAGGAGAGTCTGGGAGTTTTTAAAAGACCCTGAGGAAGGTTCTGCAAACCCCTGCTAGGCAACCCTAGGAAAGGATCACTCACAAGAAACCATAACAAACAGCTGCTCCAAACAAGGCCATCATCAAGGAGACAATAATGTGCCTTGTTTCACTGAAACCAAACTTGGAAAATTTCAGGACATGAAAGATAGATGCAATCAGTTTAATGCTATCTTTGGGCAAAATCAGGCAACTCTAAGAGCATAGTTTTGCAGGTTATTCTTGGTGTCGTTTTCTAAAGAGTTACATAAGGCACATTAAAAATTCCTCTGGTGACAGATAAAGGACCTAATACTCCAGTGTGTATCTGATCATCTTCAGACCCAGGAACCAGAAAGTGAATCTGAGCCACACGCAAGAATTTAGCATGCACAGAACTGCCTCCGGCCTCTGGAGGCCAATCCAGTTTCTGCTGGAAATCATGTTACCATTGTCACGGCCCTGCTTATTAAGAGAGCTCTTACCAGGATTGTGGTTGCTAAAATCAGCTCCTCAAGAGCTGGCTCACGGGCAGAGAACAGTAGAGGCAGGAAAGAACCCATGCAAAATGAACAATATGAAGACAAATATCAACTCTTGTCCTATTTCCCATATACCTATTACCTCTATAGTTGGTTCTGTGCCGGTATATATGTGTGTGTGTGTGTGTGTGTGTGTGTGTGTGTGTGTGTGTGTGTGTGTGTGTTTGTGTGTGAGATCTTCCTCTTCCCCTCTCTTTTTCTTCAACATACTAAAAGAGGCTTTTACATGTTAGAGTGGGCAAACACTCTACCACTGACCGGTGTTCCCAGCTCCTAGATTTGTACTTCTCACAGAATGTTTTTATATAAGAATTCTGTGTGGGGTGGTGCCTGGGGTCTGGTTGTCTGAGGATAATCAAACACAAATCTGCAGGAGGAAGGCAATGGTCCTCGAGAGATAGCCATGCCTCTGCTCAGAAAATCTTAAATTCCTATTGTTGATGTAGATTGCCATAACAAATTCATCAACAGAAATGACTCTGTCCGAAATGACTTTCCCCAGATATCAGTGAGTGAGCTTTCAGTGTTGAGCAATGGGAGGAGAAAGTTCTAAAGCTAAGATTATTGAACATACTGGAAACCCAAGTCATTCCCAGAAACCTTAAAGCGTGGAACAAGATAGTATGAACTTATTTCATAATTTGGGGGGAATTCCACCCTATAAAATTTTCTCAGCCTACAACTCTTCCTCAACCATCTCAGCAGATGTGTGTCAGGTGAATTCCTTCTCCGGAGGACCTCATATGCCAAAAGGTGTATGAAGCGGGCAGATTCTAATTGCATGACGGTTATTTCCCTGTATTACATAGAAAATCCTAAGAGGCAGACAATGGATGTGACCAAGTATGACCTGGGACACAATGCAATCAAGTGGCATCCACAATGTCAGGGTGATGTTTGGACTTTTAATTTTAAATCAATACCTGTCACACACAGGGAAAAAAAAAAGAACAGTTTTCCTATGGTGGGACACCTCACACAGCCTTGAGGCAGGGAGAGGGGCTCGGAACTGCCGCTATTGAATGTACCGGACTCTGCTGACTCCCCATGGGAGGCCTTATCTTCTTGTAGGAGGGAATGGGGCGTGGGTTTTGGTGGGAAGGCTGGAGAGGTGGGAGGAGGGAAGAGGGGGATCTGTAATTGGCATTTAAATGAATAAAATTTTTCTTAATAAAAAGATAAATATAAGAAGGCAATATATATAAAACCAACCAGTTTTCTATGGTAGATGTTGATCAGTGAAACAGGAATACCCATTGTTGTTTTCAGGTTGACTATCACTATATTTGCGTTTGAATAGCTCCCAAAGGCCTGCAAGTTTAAGAGGTGGTGCCTAGGGTGGTGCTCTTGGGAAGTCACCTTGGGACAGTTAGGAGATGGGGCCTGAGAGCTGGTTTGGTGGTACATTATGGCACTGAGAAGACTGAGGCCTGAAGATCAGGGTTTTGAGGTTCTTGGTGACCTAGTAAGACTTCCTTTCAAAGGTAAACAACAGGAAGTGGGCTCAGAGTCATCAGGAGTGTTCCTGAAAAGGGGCTGGGTCTATTCTTACTTCCTAGATGTGTGGTGAGGGGTTTGGATCTACCAAGATCTGCTTTTGGCCGGGAACCACAACCCTCTGAACAGGATTATCTGGATCTTGTTAAACTTTACTGCCCTGTATCTGTTCAAGTTACCATGGCACATTCCTGAGATTCTTTCCAGAACTGAGTACAGCAGGTGGTCTGAGATGGTGGCCCTTTCTCTAAGATGGAGCCTGTAAAGTCAAGTCTAGACCTTCACAGTTAGTACGCTTCAAGGGTAGGATGCAGTCATTGTTGCAGGGCAAGACAACTATCCTTTTCAGCTGAGCCTGAGCTAAGCGGGGGACCAAGAGCTGCTCGAAGCGGGACAGTTTATAAACAGAATAAAACTGACAACACATCCTCATTCTTAAAGAGCTCCTAGACCAGAGGTGGACATTTTTAATAGGAAAAGAGACTGGAATGAGGTGGGACTGTTGTGCCCAGATCGCGACCCCTAGAGAGACCACCAAAGACAAGCATGCCGGAATGCAAAAACAAGGTTTAATTCTGGATATCCAAAAGCAATATAAGCCTAGGCAGGGACTTTGTCTAATACATCCAATGCAGTGGAGGCTGGAGGAAGTGCCCGCCTGTCTGCAAGCTCAGTTTTTAAAAGCAAAAGTCACAAGGTTACATCATTTAGGGGTGCTAGTACGGGTACAATTCTGATTGGCTCGCTTCTAGGGGCTTTCTAGAAATCATGGCTTAATCTTACTTCTAAGGGAGTGGTTGCCCACCACCATTTCTCATTGGCTGCCTTCAGGTGGGGACATTTCTGTGGTCAGTAACCCTGGAAACCAGGGAGAGGACATTCTATAGTCCGGCAGTCATTACCTCGAGACTACCTTGTGACTCTGTACTTTTACACTTCCTGGTTTCTGGAATCTGAACTGACTGGTTTTATTAACTAATGGCCTATTCCTAAAAGGAGAAATCTCAGGCCTTAGTTTTAGGGTGAAAGCATTTTGATCTTATTTCTAAGATGGCTCATTTTGGTGTCACAGGACTGGTGGTTCTGTGCATGTTCAAGAGCTATCAAGGAACAACATGAGCCTCAGTCTTTGTGCGTGGCAACGCCTTGTGGGTAGTCTCCACCCCCTCACAGCTTAGGAGCCCTCAGGTGTTCAGATTCTAAGCCAATCTTAGCCAAATCAGACAAGATCTGTGCTCAGGGGAGGGCTCTGAGTGACTGAGTCCAGGAGAGGAGGGGTCAATCTTGAATTTATTTTGAGGTCAACAGCCCAATCTGTTGTGTGCACACTGGGCTGTAGCATTTTTCTAAGCCTCTTTGGGTTGTCCCTGAAGCTCAGATAACTCAGTAGTTACTATGTTGCCTCAGCCTCTAATTAGAATCGCAGCTTTGATGTTCAACTCTCCGAGCTGCTCTGTGACTTTGGTTGCGGGAACCTCTTCACCCCTGAGTTCCTCTACCTGTGGTGTAGGAGGCGGCAGCCCCTGCCTCTTTGTGTGCAAGGTTATTTTCTTCGTGTGTCTCTCTTTCCCTGTCTGAAAAGTAGTGCTCAAAACAGCGCCGACGTCACAGGTTTTGGAAAAGTTCAGTAAGTCAAATTCTGTAGGAAACTTCAACACACAGGATACATGCTAAGTGTGTTTCAAGTGATCACTGTTATCAATGATGTGAGGATTAAATGAAGTAGATAATGTAAAGTAGAGAGTGAACACTTAAGAATTTTAGCCTCCAGGAGCTTCTTGCTCTGGGTAGTCACTGGGCTCGTTTTGAGAGTCTGGACCTCTCTGGAATTCAAGCCTCACTCAGGAAGTTAGGACAGGCATTCCCTGTTACTACTTTTCTCCTAGATGTTTCAGCCTGCCCCACTCACAAGCTGGAGACCTAGGGCCACAATGCTTCTGCCCCTGCTGACCTTTCAGGGTGTCTGCTCTGGAGGATGTCTTCGCCAGTGTTCTATTGCTGTGAAGAGACAACTTGGCCAGGGCAACTTATAAAAGAAAACATTTGATTGGGGCCTTGCTTACAGTTTCAGAGGCTTAGTCTATTATCATCGTGGCAGGGAACGTGGAAGCATGCAGGCAGACATGGAGAAGGAACAAGAGCTGACAGCTTACATCTTATCCACAAGCTGGAGGCACACAGACACACACACACACACACACACACACTCACACACACACAGACAGACACACACACAGACAGACACACACAGAGAGAGAGAGAGAGAGAGAGAGAGAGAGAGAGAGAGAGAGAGAGAGAGAGACTGGACCTGATACTGAGCTTTTGGAACTCACCAACTCATCCCCAGTAACACACCTACTTCAACAAGGCCACACCTCCAATTTCTTCCACCAGGGGTCAAGCATTTAAATAAACGAACCTATGGGGAATCATTTTCACGAAAACCACCACACAGACTGGTACCCCATCCATAATTTATCCTACCTCTGTGTTGTGTATTGCTACTTGTCTGTGTCCCCTGAAGTTTTCTATCCGTGTCTAATTTTGCAATGTGAACTGTTACTCATTTCCCTGGCAAGGGAACACATGGACAGATTCCTCTCCCCTGAGGCATAGGAAAAGCCCATCATACCTCTATCCACACCAGGCTTGAGTCCATTCTAGTGTGCCTTGTAGAGCGATAGATGGAAATGGGGCTATTCAGCCCCACAGGAGAATAAGATAAATGGGGGCATTTTCAAAATTGTAGTAAATACACCTACTGTAAAACTAACCATCTTGACCAAACGCACATTCTGTTGTGCTACATATATTCACTTTGTTGCACAACTGTTACTACCACCCAAATCGAAAATATTTTTTTTAAAAAATAATATAACATTGAAATTTTGCTCATTAAAAAATTCATCACTCTTGCCTCCCCATGACAACCCATGGCAGACAGACTTCTACTTTATGTCTCTGAATTTGTAGAAACACACAATTGGCTCTTTTGTGATTGGCTTATCTCACTCCCTGTACTGTGTTCAAATCATGCCTACATTAAAACAGACCAGAATGGCCTTCCTTTTGCAAGGTCCTAAAATATTCTTTCTTTGCTCCCTACCCCCACTCTGTGGTGTGTGTGTGTGTGTGTGTGTGTGTGTGTGTATGTGTGTGTGTGACACTATTTATTTCTATATCCATAGACCATTAGTTTGCTTTCATTTTGTGGCTCTGGTTAAACACTCTGGAATGAATTTGAGTGAACACATAGTCCTTTCAGACCCTACTTTGAATTATTCTGGGTTTGCAGGCATGACATTGCTGGATTAGATGGTAATTATTATTATTATTATTATTATTATTATTATTATTATTATTTTGGGATTCAACACATTGTTGTTGTTGTTGTTTTGCCTTATTGCTGCTCTTGTTATTGGGTTTGAGATAGATAGAATCTTATTATATAGAGCTAGCAGGTTGGCCTCCAACTTACGATCCTCCTACCTCTGCCTCTGGAACTCTGCGATTGCAAGCATGTCTCACCACACCCAGCCCTCACCATACTGTTTTTGAGGGAGGACTTTTACATATCTAAAGATTATTTTTGCATCACGTTAGTTTTGTTCATGTTTCATGTTGCTATGAGTTATATAAATAGGTACTGCATTACTCATGAGCTATATTTTACCTTCATGTCAATACTGGAGGTTGACCCGTTAATCATTTCTTGAAGGAAGGACTCTGAACATAAAAAACCCTGAATATGCCGAAGAAAATGTTAATATGGTGCAGCCAGAAAAGAGCCACCAAGACATCTGGAAACCATTAGCATCAATCAAGAAATCAGAAATCGTTGCCTTATAAATATTGCTACACATATTTCTTTTTAGTTAAAAACAAGCCATCTAGAGAAGAGCAAGAAGGTAGCAGTTCTGTTTGGTTGTGTTTTTGCTGAGTAAAGAGGAGTTAGCATTGACCCCAAGGAGTGTAGATGTTGGCTTTCACTTCTAAAACACCAGGCTGGAAAATCCTGTGTAGTGCTCTCAAACTGTGCTATTCCAAGCAAGTGTTGTTTCTCAGGCTTATTTCGTAGAAGTCTTTCTACCTCCATCCCATAATGATGCACATCTCACTGGAACCTCAGGAGCCAGAGTCAGTGTTGAGTCTCACGTTAAGCAACGGGAAGAAGAAAGAGGAAGTCCTCGGAGAGAAACTGTCTGTAAATTCTTGAGAAAAATATTAGATGTCGTTCAAGGATGGAGTCTATTGACAGCAACGGCTACAAAATCTACTCACGTAAAAAGAAGACAGAAAATTTGGAGTTAGGTCCAGCAGCTAATGCTTGTAACACTCACACATAGGGGGCTAAAGCCAGAGAATCATAGCTTGGGGTTTGAGGGTAGCCTGGGCTACATATGGGGGGAGATCTTGTGTGTGTGGGACTGGTAGACTGGTTTTGTTGCTATTAGAAGTTCCTTTCAGGTTTATGCCAACTTTTGTTAATATTTTTTTAGTATTTTATTCAGCCAAAGAAGGAAGTAGAAAATTATGTTTTCTAGTTTATGTTGAAAAAAAATTTAAGCCGTGCCCCTCTACCCATTTTCAAGATTGAAACAAGATTTTCCAAATGGTTTTGTAGCCTTTGACCTTAGACAGGACCTGTAGAATTGACATTTTTCAATAGTAGAAAAATGACCAAGTGGGATGTTTTGGTTAACATCATTGGTAACATAAAAAACCAGTAGCTTTTTTTTTTCTTTCCTACGCAAGGAGAAGGCAGAGGAGACATGTGAGTTGCAGTATGGGTGTAGATTCCATTTAAAGTGGGCAGCTGATCTAAAAAAGCAAAATTTACAGCCTGCTGAGGAGTCTGAAATTCAGTTCCTTTCCCAAACAGCATGCGAAGACTATGCACAGAGTCATGAAGAACAGCTTTACAGGGTCTTGTTATCTGGCATTTTTAGTTTAGAAACAAACTGAATATTTAATATGCCGTGAATAAGGTTATTGGCAAAAAGTGGTTTGAAAACAGTTTATGTCATCACGCAGTGATTGTATTTTGCTAAAATACTTGAAAAGGATGGTTGCTTCTATTTTGTTTGCAAAGTGATCGTTCCCCTTAGGCATCACCTAGGAAAAGTTAACAATGTTTTAATTGTGGCTATTAAGTGGGATTGAAATCTGGAGAATGAAGAGATATGATATTATACTTGTTTCTCTAGCTTATCATGTATTAAAAATTGTAAATTTAATCCTTACATTACTTTTAGTTCTTAAGTGCTTCCTGTAGGAGGCATGATTTTTGTTTTTTAAGTGGGAATGTGTGCAGAATAGTCCATTTAAAAATGTGGAGCAGATAGGAGGGAGATATAAATATCCACTTTGATATTGTCTGTTAACCACTGTTCTTTTGAACATAGGTTATTGGCCCGGTCCTAGTTTATTGGTCTTTTAAGCTGCTTGTTGACCTAATTAAACTTCAAAAATTAACTCATTGTGAGCTTGCTCTGTACTAAACACCGGGCTGGATGCTAAGGCATCCAAAGAACAAAGGATGTGACACCTTGTCCACCTTGAGGGAGTTTAGTGTCCACAGTTAATAAGCCATGGTTGTAGTACATGATTCATGCCCATTGCCAGGTGCATCCACGGAGAGAGAATGCAGCATGGGTTGAAAGTTGCAAACAGCGGCCCTCGGGTGTGGACAATAGATTGGAGAAGGTGAATAGAAGAAAGACTAGCAAAAGAAGGCTCACAGCATTGTTCGGGAAATGGACCCATCTCCAGGTATTTGCATTTTAAGAATTAAGGTACTGGACTAAGTTGTAGCTCTTGAATGAAGTGGGGGGGGGTGTGTGGTGAGAGTGGGTATTCTGTGACATGATGTCTTCCTCTGCTGCCTACAGCTTCCTGCTCTACCCACTATCTAACAAAACATTTCGTATTCCCCTTAAAAGTTACCAGTGTCGGGTCAGGAAATGGATCACATCATCACTGCTCTAGACGTCACATGGTTGACAGTCTGGAATCCATTCTCATGTCCAAACGCAATGCTCGTTGGCAAACGCCTGAAGTGAACATCTTGGACTCTCACAGACTCTGACTTTCCCCCCTATGTCTGATGAAGAGAGTTTTGTTGTTGCTGTTTTTAGATAGAGGCAAAATATACTTAAAATACAATGTATTTTAGTCAATTCTGAGTGTGTAAATTGAGTAAGGTTAAATACAATGTCTTTGCTGTGAACCCATCTCAGGTGTTCTCTTCATCTTTGCCCTGGTTAAGCATAGACTCTCCTCATTTCTTCCTCTCCCTGCCCATCGTGTGTGTGCCTGTGTGTTTGCGCGTGAGAGTAGATATGTAAGTGCTGGTGCATACTCACATGTGTGAGCCGGAAGTCAGTTTCAGGTGCCATTCCTCAGCTGTTCACCTCATTTCCTTTTTGTGTGAGACACGGTCTCACTGGCCAGGGGCTCAACAGTTTTGGCTACTCTGGCTGGTGAGCGAGCCCCAGAGATCTACCTTTTTCTATTTCTCCCACTGCTGGGATGCGAGAGTCCCACCACCTTGCGTGGGTGATTTTTATGGAGGTTCTGTGCATTCAACTTAGTCCTCCAGCTTGCATGGCACACATTTTACCAACTGAATTATCTCCTCACCCCATTCTTGTAGTAGAATATTTTAAGGTGTGTTACTTTTGTTTAATGCGTTTGTTTAACTCTGTGAAGCTGTGTTACCGTGCCTGCGTAAAACACCTGTTGGTCTAATAAAGAACTGGAAGACAGGAGAAAGGATAGGCAGGGCTGGCAGGTTGAGAATATAAATAGAAGGAGAAATCTGGGAAAAGAGCTCTAAGATCTAGGAGCTGGAGAAGCAGGAGGACTCCAGGGGCCAGCCACCCAAGCTACACAGCAAGCCATGGAGTAAGAGTAAGATTTACAGATGTAATCGGGCGTTGGTGGCTCACGCCTTTAATCCCAGCACTCGGGAGGCAGAGGCAGGCGGATCTCTGTGAGTTCGAGGCCAGCCTGGTCCACAGAGCAACCAGGACAGGCACCAAAACTACACAGAGAAACCCTGTCTCAAAAAAACAAAACAAAACAAAACAAAAAACAAACAAACAAAACAACAATAACAACAAAAACAACCCATTCTTTCTAGAATTAAGAATCTATTTCTTCACGGCAGCTGTGGTTGCCTCATGAGGCCCCACCCCAACAGAGGAGCTTTTTGGCAAAGGGCAAAGGACGGCTGCTGCAGGAAGAGTCAGTTGGGCTTTTCTGCCTTTTTTTTCCCCCAGTGATGTCATCTGTAGTATGTTGCCCACGCTCTGTTGAATGACCCTGCTACACTCATGTGTATATGCACAGCACTAAATAGACCCAGTAAGTAGATTGTGGAAGAGTAAGAAGAATACATTGTCGGGAGGAGGAAGTTGTGTGTGAGGGCCGTCTGGGAGGAGTTGGAGGGATGGGGACATGGAGATGAGTATGATGCAAATAAGCCGCATCCATGTTTGTAATTACTAAAAAAATAAAACAGAGAGGCACATGGCTATTCTTGGTACTGCACACACATGGAGTATACGCATATTATCTGTCCGGTTGTGCGTGGTTTACTTCACTTAGTATAATGTCCTCAAATTTCATCCATGCTGTAGCATGTGTCCTGCACTTTTACAACCAAATACTATTCTGTCATGTGTATACGTTGTATGTTTGCTGAGCCATGTATTCCTCAATGAACATTTGGACTATTACAAGTATCATTGTTATGAATATGGGTGTGCTGCGGTTTTGGTTTCAAACAATCAAATACTTGAATTATTTTCTTTTTTTCATGAAAAAACATTTTTAGCTATGTGGGAGTGGGGGTGGGGGGTAGAGTATGTTCACATGAGTGCAGGTACTAATGGAGGCCAGAGGAGGGCATCATTGTTCCTGGAGCTGCAGTTATAGGTGAGTGAGACATCCAATGTGAGTGCTGGGAACTGAACTCAGGGCCCCTGAATGAGCAACAAGTGTTCTTAATCACTGAGCCACCTCTCCGGCCTGTGCTTGAGTTACTTTCACATGTAGAGTAAATCAGCAGGATAGACATAGTTGTGGGAATAGATTCAGGAAGCTGTGAGAAAGCTTTAGCGGACCCCAAGGAGGGACCACTCCCTTGCCTGTAGGATCAGAGAATTGAGCTCAATCTCCAGTATCCACAGATCACCTTAACATCCCTTGAGAGGTAATGGTGCGATTCTAAGAGTTAGATTCACATGGATGTCATGTGACGCAGGCTCTATTAATTGAACCTGCCTTTAGTCTTCAAATGAACTCATGCACATGTGGATTTTTTTTTTCTCCATTCCCTAAGAAAAGGAGAAATGAAGGTCAGCTGCTTCACAGAGGAACTTACAAGTGAGAAAATAGGAGCCTTTTTCCTATGCGTGAACCTAGGAAAAGAATGGTAAGTGCTCTCCTTAGCTTCCCCTTGCAAAGTGACACGGGCTTAAGAGGGTCTATCTAATAGCAAAGCAATTTTCATTGGAACATAAGTGGAGTCTTTTGTCTCTGTCAAATGCAATTTAGAGAAATGGCTTCAGAAGACCCAAATTTAGAGTGTGTTACAATCCCAGCTGTGGACCCCTTGGAGATCTTCATAACCTAAGATTTCTGCGAGATAATGCCTTACCATTTGAATGGCTATGAAGTCTAAACCTTACTGTCTGCTCACCAAGAATATCGGATCCCTGTTCTTTTTTGCATGTTCCAAATGAACTGGAGACAGAGTCATCATTCTCTGTGTCCCCAGACACTAGATATCTCCCCAGGTTATTTACCATTTAAGGATGGTGTCCACGTTCATTTACTAAATCTCTGTATGACAGAGTCCTGTCAAAAGCTCTCTCCAAATGGAGAAAGGGACTATCCTTTAAAACAAAATCATCCTATTGTTGAAAGTGTCTTCAGCAGATATTGAGGATGTCATAGTAATAAGTTTGCATATTAGTCCTGAAATGACAGAAAACCTAGGTTTGCCACCCAACTTGAACAACAAATAAGAAGCAATGAACAATTTTTTATTTTTTTTACCTTCTTGTTTTATATGTACTCTCTGCAATTTTAGGGATATACTTATGTTAAACTGCATTAGATATTTATCTGAAATTCAAATTCAACTAGGTATCTTATACTTTTATTTGCCAAATATAGCCATCCTACTAAGTTATGTGTGCAAACATGGTATTTGTTCAGTTTCAAAATATTAAGCTCTCAGGAGAAGATTTATTTTCTGAGAGGATCTCACAAACATATATATTTATTCAAATTATGCACTACAGACTGAGATACAACTAAGCAAGATTCCTGCATGTATTTAAACATGAAGTCTCTCTTCTTTAATAACTGAAAATCACAGTGCAGTGTAGATAAAAATAAATATGTCATCAGCAATAGAAATTATCCCTAGTAAGTGCAATTCAAATCAGGCAGCAGATTCAGGAAAGTCACGGTATGTTTTCTGTCCTTTTATGTTTGGGGAAATCTACATTTGTGTAGTATCTGTAAACATGTCTGTGGAAGACAGATGTTTTTGTTGTATTAGCCAAGAGTTACACAGTGAACTAGAAAAAAATAAAGTCATTTTTAAGCAGAGAAGATGGTTTGGTTAGAAATAAAAGACAGGGCAAACGGAACAGCTGAGGGACAAACAGCATTTTTACCAACCTGTGATTTAAAGACTCTCAAAACCAACTGAGCATGTGCCTCCCAAGTAATTCACTGTTGCAGAAATAGCTCATTTGGTCAGACCCACAAACTAGGGTCTGACATACCTCTTTATTTGTTGACAAGCCAAACTCATAAAGACATGAAGAGTCATATCAGGCTGACGATGGGCTCATGGCCACAAACTCTCCATTAGTAATTGATGACCGGCCAGGATTACAACAGACAATGTGAAATTTCTTGAGCCAAAGCACATGATTAAGCCAAAAAGGGACACAACTCTGCCCAGAGCTGTGTGACTGGAAAACTGTAGGTTTCCAAGCCCAGGAGGGAAGGAAGAAAGGGCTCTTTTCCCCGAAGTGTTAATTTAGCTGTCTCATTGGTGGCTCACAAGCATCTCTTTGAAGAAGCTAAGATTCTGATTCATTTTCCCATCCTAAGTGACAAGTCAGATTACAGAAGGCTCAACCAGTAACACATCTGTCATGGATCATAATTCTCATCTGTTACAACCTCAATGGGCTTCTTATTTGAGAATAATATAATGAATGAATAATACAACGATCTCTTTCTGTTAAGAGACCTTCAAAGGTGTTCTGTCGTCCTTTCTGGAAAGGTGAGGAGTGGAGATGACTTCCCTCATTCTTCTTAAAAAAATCTCCAAACAAAGATTTTCCTCAGAGTACCCTGCTTCCCTTTGAAGGGAAAATGCACTCTGCTGATGGAGGCATCACTCTGCTATCATTCTTGGTCTCTCTATCGTCTCCCAGCCTCTCTCACTCAATCACTTTGCTTCCTCACATTCTCCTTCCTAAGATTTCCTCAGATGGAACTTTTCTCTCTACTTCTCCACTTCCTCTCATCAGGACCTTGCATTGGGAACTTTTCCATCTGCCTTCTTGATGTTCTCCTTGATGGCTTCTCCCACTCTTGGGTGTAAGACACAGGGGTTGAACTTACATTCTAAAGTGCAGATTTTATCATTAGATGCATTTAATCCTCACTGGACTCACTGGGCTCAAATCCCTTTTCCTTATTTGAGAGCCCTTTCTTTAAAAAAAAAAATCTTACTAATTTTTTTGAGAATTTTATACAGTCTTAGTTGTTAGATTGGTAGAAAATGAACCAAAGACACAAGTCTTCTAAAAATGGCTGCCATAATTGGTAAATGGACCAGTGCTGTTAATTTTAGTTTTTGTTTGTTTATTTGCCTGCCTTTTGAAACAGAGTCTCTTTATGTTTCCCTGGCTGTCCTAGAACTCACTAAGTAGAGCAGGCTGTTCCCGAAATCAGAGATCTTCCTGCCTCTGCCTCCTAAGTGCTAGGATTAAAAGCCTGTGCCATAACACCTAACTCATTACATTTTTTTTCTTAAATGATGAGTTAGCAAAGAGAAATGTAGGAAGATCACTTCTTATATGGCTGTTAATTCTCTCACCTGCCTTCTCCCTTCACACCTCATACCTTATTTCTCAACTCCAGGATAAACATGTCAGCAGCATGCCTAGCAGATACTCCGGTATTCACACTTCTTGTGAGCAAGATACCCCAAACTGGGAGCCAGAAGCTGAGTTGGCAAGGAGACAGGGTAGGCTTTGTCTAGGGTTTGCCCGAGAGCTGTTGCTGTTACTCACCACTGCTGGGAAAGGCAGAAATGACAATACTTTCCCAAGTCAATTGAAAGGAAATGGGGAAAACCAGGATTCTAAAGTCCAGCATGTGGGAGGAAGCTGGGGAGGTCAGGCTATCTGTTCATTAGATAATGGTGATGTTAAGACATTGGTGGTATAGGAAGTATTAATAATGCTAACAAGGCTGAATATCTCTGGGATAGCCTATTGTGCTGGTGAATCCTGTTTTCTGCCCCTAGGTATATTTCCTCACCAGAACATACTTCATCTTTAGTTTATTGCAGTCAGTGCTTTATCTAGAGCAGGTCCAGAGTCCACATATTCTTGTGAAATGAAAACAAGACCTTATGTTACTTTCCTGCAAATAATTCTCCAAATCATTTTAAAACATGGCCTAATGGACCAATATGGGACTCACCTTTTAGTATTAGCCACCTATTCTTTGAAGTGCAGAATGGAATATAAAAGGGCCCCTGAAACCCCATGCTGCAGAGAATGGGGGAAAAAGCTGCAATGTATTTTTACGAGCTTTGCCAGGGAACCGAGCTTCATAATATCTTTTATGCAGCATTTTTTAATGCTAAATTAACTGCTTCATGAGCTGCAGCTGGAGCTCTTAAACACAGGCAGGGAAACCCTGTTTCCTTGGGTAGGCTAGTCCCTAAGGGCCAGAGCTGCACTCAACATGCTGAGCCCCAGTGCAGGGAAGAGCTGTTTGGCTAATGCTTTGCCTGACTCAGGGTTGCAAAAGGTACTGAGGAAAGAGATGATGGTCAAGTCAAGTGTCACAAGACATCTGCCAGGTACTCCAGCATCTTAGGTTATCACTGGGAATCATCCTACGGAGATCCCTTTGCATTGACTTCTGAGCCATGTTCTCATATGCAATGCTACTTGCCCTGCCTGCGTCTGCCCCACACCACTCTATAGAGTCAGGTAAAGATGTGATTTATCTCCTCCAACTTGGTAGAACGGAAAGTCCTAAATCCTTGTGGGGGGGTGACCTTGAGTTGGTATTTTCCAAATGATCTCAAGCACTGGGTTTTAGAGCAGGCTTCAAGGAGCCTTCAAGCCTTCAGCATGTCTGCCTGGTCTGGCTGCCCAGTTATGCACATACCTGTTCAAGTGTGTATATGTGTACAGGTGTGACTGTGTGCAGGTGTGTCTGTAGAGATAGATGATGCAGGTGTCCCGGGGACCCTGATGTTGAGAGGAAGACAACACTGGAAGGAAGTGAATCAGGTACCACTCCCTGCATTAATTAAAGACATTACATCCCATCTCTGTAACTATTTAAATAATTTAAATAATGACATTTTATTTTAATTAGGGCTCTGAGGCTTAAAGAAAGAAAGGAGGAGGAAGAGCAAGCCAAGGAGGGCAGATGCCAGGAAAGGAAAATGCAGACAATGGAAAAAGGAAGGTTGAAAGACACAGAAGGGAAGGAGGGAAAGCAATGTTAAGGGGGTAATGAGGACGGTTTTCCAGTTTTGCTTGTCTGTGTGCATGTTTTGGTTTTCCGACATGAGGTCTTACTATAGAACCCAGACTGGTCTTAAATTTCAATCTCTGCTTCTATGATGCCTGTATTCACATCTGAAGACAAGATGACTGGGGGACAGATGTGAAGAACCAGTCTCTTGCCTGAGGGATGAATCCCTTCTCAACAGACCTGGGCTTCCTCGGAAGCATTTCTACAAATCTCTTGCAGGGTGGGGGGTGAGGGGGGCTTGCATCCTCACATCACCTACCCAAGCAGCTCTTATTCCAGGTTCTGTCTGCCTCATCTGAGAAGCTAGACAGGGTGTATGTAATGGGAGAACTTGAGGACTTCTGCTCATGCCCCATCTGAAAGGCCAAGTTTACTCATACATCTGGCAATAAGGCCTTTATGAAGAGTCAATCATAAAAAATAAAATGTTTGAGGCTAGAAGGGATAAGATAAAGGTGGAGAGTGACAGGGATGCCATTTACTGAAAGATTTGCATTAACGAGTCTTACAGTCTAACAACTGTAGGGATTTCTGTCAGTAAGCGTTGGGCTGCTGGGTGCTTCTGGAGCCAGCTTCTTCTCAGAGGGGCTTATGTGATGATCTGGGCATTGGAAGCTGGAAGTTTTGTCTTGGTTGGCTGCCTAGGAACACATTCTGCTCTTTCATACCTTGGCACACAGCTCCTGGGAACGTTAGGGGACTGAGGGCTCCGTTATAAGGCACTGGTTTCTCTGCTCTTAGTGCAGGACCTCTCCTATTGAGCCTTGGAAGGCCTGGAACAGCTTGAAAAAGAGTAGGTTGAGTTGGCAATTGCCTGCTGTGGTGCAGGAAAAGCTGTCCATTCTGGTCTTCCAAAAGCAACACGCTTGGACTGTGATCGCCATGATGGCGACTCTTTCTGATCAGAAACAAGCTGTGTGACTTTTCTCTCCATCTCAGTCTGAATTTAGACAGTGTCACTTCTGAGGGTCTTCCTGCAGCTTGGTTGTTTTGAACAGCTTCTAGCCAGGAGGTGGGGCTTACAAATTAAGCTAGGCTGGCTGGCCAGTGAGCCTCAGGGATTCTCTTATCTCCACCCCTCAGCTCTCAGATTACTAGCCTGTACCACCATTCTTGGTTTTTCACATGGGTACAAGGAGTTGAAATCAGGTCCTCAGGCTTGTGCGGCAAGAACTTAACTGAGTTATTTCGCCAGCTCACTAATTTCTTACATTGTCTTGTTCCTCCTGAATCTATGTGAGGATTTATTGATTTATTTGTTTGCTTGTTTATTTATTTATTTATCTATCATTTTGTCTGCAAAGGAAGGTAGCATGCTCCATGTTGGCCATACCACCCACGCCAGACTTTAACACCAAGAGGAACCATCTCTTGTTCTTTCTTTTATCCTTGTTTCCAGTCTCATTCCAATCCACGGCTTCCTAAGGAGGATTCAGGAAGCTGCTTCTGTGGTTGATGGAATAGGCCGATATGTCTTCAATCTCAACAGAACAATTCATGGCATAAACAAGTCTAAGGGCAGAGCAACAGAATGCCTCCTGTCTCCAGTGCTCCAAGATTGCTAGCTTAGATGGTATGGGCTAGCATTGTGTTCTGCTTGGTTCTTCTTCTAGATAGCAAACATGAGGCTCTTTCTTATAAACAAGCCACAGCTATTTTCCTCTTGTTTCTATGTAACCATGAAAGATCTTAGGGAGAATAGACTCCCATTATCCATAATAGTTCTGAGCACATGGGAGCCTGACAATACTAAACATAGCTCTCTGGATGACACTGATTATGAGCACAGTCTATGAGATGTCATCAGTGGCATTCATATACTTGTAATTTACAGACTAAAATATGTTCAGAGTTTAGTTGGATGTGGTGGTGCACATGTATAATTCCAGTCCTCGGAAAGCTGAGGCAGGGGGCTTACCAGTCTGGGGCCAATCTGAGATTCATAATAAGAGCCTGTCTCAATACCCTCTGCCCTCACTAAAAACATACAAAGGAAGAAACTTGCAGGTTCTTTGGTTCCCAGCCCAGTAGAGTCCCGTGGAGCTGTGTACAGAGCAGTTGTTTAAGAAGCTGGATTGACAAAGGAATGGAAAGCCAGCCGGAGACAATGACAGTCTATGACCAGCCTTTGAGAAGAGTTAGGATTTTCTTTATGGTTAAAATTTAGAGTTAGATGTTTTCTTAAAAAGTTAAATATTTTATGTGTCTTTCTTTGGGTTGGGTATACTTTGTGGTTACTTCCTCACCACGCAGAACAGCACCATAAAAAACACAATAAATATTTCATAATTTTCTATAATCCGTTGCCAATGCTTGGAAATGTTTGCCTCTTGTCTAACTCTCACTCTGGGATTCCATGGGAAAGAGTCAAAGGGGGACATCTTCTCTCTGCATCTCTCCCACATCCCCCAACTCCAGAGCATCAAGAGGACAAATTATTCTGAGTCAAGAGAAGTATGGGCATTACAATCCATTATGTTCATTTCTTCCCTTACCCCTGACTCCCATAGTTTCAAATCTTGATAATATTGTAGACTCAGAATTGCTTAGACCAGCTAGTCTCAACTTCTTAGTGAAGAGGGTAAAATCCAGAACTGGGGATGTAACATTAAAGATACTTTCTTCATCTGTTTAGAAAAGCTTTCTGAAGTAAGATAGGAAGGATTGTTGACTGGAATATATGCAAAACACTAGACAGAACCACAATTAAAATGTAATCACAGATGACTCATAAAGCAATTAATTCTGATGCAAAATTTCCCCCTGTCCATTTCATTGAGGGCTTTCATAAGCTTTCTGCAATTGAAAAAAAAAATGCATGCACACCCCGCCACCCACACACACTGCATCTATGTGTAGTTCTATCAGTCTGTATCTATAATCACTTTGTCAGTCTATCATATCTATCTATCATCTGTCTGTCTGTCTATCATCTAATTAACATTGCAAGAGAAAAGATGACTAATAAAACTTTAAATTTCCCAACGTTATTTGGAGTTGCACTATTCTGTTGCAGGGGTATGTCTAAGCATGTGAATTTCTCTGGGTTTTATCTGTTAACAAAAAAATGAAATTTCTCTAAACTACAGGGACTTTATGTCATCTATATTTATCAAAGATATTTCCTTGGTACTTATTTTATCTTGGAAATATTTCCTGGTCATTCTCTTCATTTTTATGCATTTTGTCAACAAATGATGCTACTTTATTTCTTAGGTTAATTTATATATGCAAAAACTATATGGTCACAAAATTCTAGGTTGGACTTTTTTATTACTAATGCTCTAAATAGTTTTTTTTTCTAAATTTAAAGACAAATTGTAATTATCTTTGTGTGACGATAGCAACTTTTTAAATATAAGAACTTTTAAAAAGAATTCTTATAGATCCAGCCAGGTGTGATGGCACACACCTATATATCAGCAATTAGAAAGTAGAGGCAGGAAGACCCCCAAACCAAAGATAACAACAACAACAACAACAACAGCAACAACAACAACCAGATGCTTTCTCCTAAGATGTCCATTAAATATTAACATAGAAGTAGACAGCAAAATTGTCAGTGTAATTTGATAGATCAAACTCCAAATTATCAATAATGCTGCAATGTGGCTGTAAACCTGAGCCTCTAAGTGCTGAATTAGACTCTCTCTTAGAAACAGGGTGTGCCTCTAACCCCCAGACTGGCAGCACCACAAGCTTCCATTTCCCAAGGCAATCCAAGAGGAAGTGAGGCAAAGCAAGCTACTTAACATGAAAGTCTGCACGTTAATGACCCGGTAGTAGTTGTCTAAATTGTGTGTGTGTGTGTGTGTGTGTGTGTGTGTGTGTATGTGCACATTCCTGTGTATTATAGGTGTGTGTACGGTGTTTATGCATGCATGTGTGTGAGTGCAGGCATATGCATGCCACAGCATTAATGTGGAGGTCAGAAGACGGACAACCTTGAACGTAGATCCTCACCTTCAATCCTGTTTTCCAGTCAGGGTCTCACCAACTTGCTGCTAAGGACACAGCAGACTGACTGGTGCGTGAGTTCTCGGGGATTCTCCCTCCTCCACCTCCCATCTCACTGATGGATCGTTGTTGTTACAGACATGTGCTAGGGCACCTAGCTTTATTGGAGTTCTGTGGATTTGAACTCAGTTTTTTATGCTTGCGCAGCCATGCTTCATCCCCCAAGTCATCGCCAAGCTCTGCTGTCTGCACCTTTAGGATTCCCTTTGGCAGCACATAGAGGGAACATTCTCAGAGAATAGATACTGCTTTGCTTTCAAAATTTCTAATCACTTTTATTGGGGCTGTATATCATTTTTATTTATTTATTTATTTTGGTTTCTTCAAGACAGGGTTTCTCTGTGTAGTTTTGGTGCCTGTCCTAGAGCTCGCTCTGTAGACTAGGCTGGCCTTGCACTCACAGAGATCCGCCTGGCTCTGCCTCCTAAGTGCTGGGATTAAAGGCTTGTGCCACCGCTGCCTGGCCTCATCATTTTTAACTAAGCACTTCTATGTTGTGTTCCTTTGCTGCATAGGGCTTCCTGATAGCTTGTTTTCATTACTCCACTGATTCTGTAATACATATTTTTGTCATTATTGAATACCAGTAAGTAGCAATGATATTATCTCATCTGGGTTGTCCAAGCCATTGTCTCTACCTGAAAGTAAATAGGAGGAAAATTTGCATAGTAATAAGGGCATATAGACAAAAATAATTGCAATTTATCACCATAAATGGATCAGTTATTAACATAGAATGAGGGACTAGGAATCATTATCCCTGATATTGAAAAGCAAACAAATTGTTGCTGGCCTATTAGAAAGTATAATATTTATGATTAAAATTCTCCTAGAAGTTCTGAGCATGGGTAATTTCAGAGTACATTTAGGAAAGCATGCCTAAAGTAGTATTTAACTGTTTCTTCATTGCTTCTGAGTTAAATAGAACTTGAATGTGAATGTTTCTATAAATAAAGGAAGAGCTAAGAGTGAGCAAATAGTTATAGCCGTTAATTAAAAACTTGGATAACTTAAAACCTTTTCAGTGTCTAAAGGTGAATGATGTGCTTTCCTGTTGACCTGGAGATTCTGTCTCATTATTTCCTCTTTTACTTTTAAGGCCCCTGAATTTCAGGTGTGCATAAACCTTGGCATCTCCACTAACAGGCAGAAATGATGCAAGGAAATAACAATACTCCTAGTCCTCAATGGAATGAGTCTGAGTCTAGCTGACCAACAACTCCTTTCTTCAGGACCAGCCCCCATCTGTGTTCTAAATTCACGTTGTCCCTCAATGTTCTTGGTACCTTCTTTGGTTTTGATGTGTTTTTATGACATGGAACGACCTTAAGAGGTGTTTGGGAGAAAAAGGTTTCTCCTCCATGAAGGGACTAAAGCCATTCTCACAAGAGTGACTTGTGAGTGCTCATGGGAAGTGTTTAGTTATCTCAAGTCATGTGCTTTAGAAGTGAGTTTGGCTTCCTCTTGCTTCTGAGAAGACCCTGTTTCAGATAGAGTTCATTATCTAGTCTTCTATATTCTAGGTGGAGCCAAGTGATTGTGTCTAACCTGTGAAGTGTGACTTCACACGGGGCACCACTGCAGGGCTTAGGCAAATGGATGGATCCCCTCCATTTGCTTTGTTGGCTGGCTAAATGCAGATGGTGTAGGAAGGGACAACTCAGTGTCTTTATTTTGCTGCACTAGGGGTCGACCCTAGACTTGCACAAGTACTAGGCAAGTGCTCAGCCACGGAGATACATAGCCAACCGAGAAGATGGTTTTAAACCAAAGATGGGGGTCTGGGAATATATGGGGTGATTTTAACTATCAGAAGTGAAAAAGGCCAAAGACGCTGATAACCATCCACAAGGCACAGTGGTGGTACCTTTGAGAGGCATCTGTCCTAAGGGATTGTGAAACCACTAGACAGAGGGAGTCTGGCTTTACTCATAGAGCACAGGAAACCCCAACTGCTCCACATAGAACTGTGGAGAGAGTGAGGAGTAAATCCCTCATGAATGCAAGACATTGCCATCTGACAACTGTTACCCTTAGCAACCAGTGTATGCTGTGTAAACCATTCCACCTAAAGCTGCGTCCTGGCATGATTCTAGAGGGTCAATGTGCAAGAGCCACTTACACTAGCTTTATTGGGTCATCCAATCTTACAGAGACTTCAAATAAGCTGAACACTGCTGTGAAGTGACCTCTTTGAATGAGACTCAATAGACCTTGACCATAAGCATCGCATATTTCAGTTTTTACACACCAGACCCCACTTTATGACAGCTGACAGTGGGCTCCTGTGGGTGTTAAGTAGTCAGTGACCGTCACTGGACCCTCTGCATACCTCTCCCCCACATGACAGAGAGACAAGACACACTCGTCTCAATCCCATGGTTAAACAATTTACTGGGAACTAACCTTATGGTGCTACCTTCATCTCAGTTCTTTCTCAAGTAAGGGAAAGCACATCTTTCTGAGCTTCAGATTTAAAACGCTCATTTTTGGTTTTATAAAAAAAAATTATTGACATCTATAAAAAAAGGTCTCATTATTCACAAAGTCCTTCAGCTTAGAAAGTCATGATGGATGCCCTGTGCAGAATGAAAATTGATGGCTATATACTCACAACTGGACTTACAGATGCTCCTCCATAAGGAGTGGTTGACTCTAAGATGACAGGTGACTTGACCGTCTAGCACACAGCTTTGGTGGCTTTGGGCCTCCTCCTAGTGTCACACTGGGGCGCCATCACTGTCCTTCACAAAACATTTTGCTGCTGCGCTCGGCAATTAGGGAGCGAAGCTCTTCGGTGTCATATTGATCTTTCCTGTTCAGATGTGTAATTAGCTGTTAACATTTCATTATAATCAAGGTTTTTCTTGAGATCTCTATGGCCCTCTACTCATCAGCTTCCAAGACCTCCCAATGCTAAGAGTTAATTAATGCTGCTGTCAGCTGTGAACCTATAATACACGGAACCCAGAGTCTTGGTGGGAAGATGTTATTTGGTGATCATATTCATTTTCATACCAAATAAGCATTATCAGAAACACCTGCGTGAGGCCTGCAAACAACTGTTTTATAAAAGTTAGTTTCAGTGCTATTTAAATGTTACTCTTCAGCTCATCTTCCTTGAAGCATGGGCATTGATTACTGGAGAGAGAGTCATATCATTTGACTATGGGGTGCAGTGGTGTATCATGGGGGCGATATCCTTAGACACTAACACAACCAGGCTTTGTTCCCCCTCTACTTCTGAAATTTCAAAAACAGATGACAACAAGTCACTCACAAAGGAATTAAACCCCTTGTAGATAAAGGCAAACTAAAGAGCATCCTTTGAATCTGAAGATGAAAGACTCACAATAATGCTGGGAGAGGGCCCTTCTGGGCCTTTCCACACCTCGGGCCGGTAGAGACATCTTGTAGATTGAGCCAGAGTGGTTTTGAGCCACTGTGTGTTTACAGTTCTCACTATCCATGTGGCCTCCCTCACCACTTGGGTAGAGCAAGCTCTGCAACTATTCTACCTGTTTTGAGTGGTCTGTCTTTTCTTGCTTTTATTCACTCTTGTTGTAAGTTCTCTTAAACTCAAAATAGGGGAGCATCACCACTCAAGATGAACTCTAGTCCAAACCACAAGAACGTCGCAGGAACGTAAAAAGGCAGATATATGGAGTGTGTTCCAGGGCATTATTACTATGGGTGTTCACTTAGTTCACTCTGAAGAAACTTTGGCAGACATTAAATATCACATTTGTGTGTGGGTTTTCACTTTATGGAAGAGACCAATAGGAAGCTGTAGATGGATGAAGAATGTGCTTTTCTTGATTGACAAATCAGTGCATTTACAGGACTTGAGAGGTTGGGTCAGAAAAGAAACAATCTAGTGCTTGGAATCAGCAGCTCAGAGGCCTGAAACTCCATGTGCCCACACTTGCTTTCTAGTTCTGCTCCCATCAACTGTAGGTCGGAGGAGGAGCTTGCTAATGCTTTTATTTTGCTTGATTTCCTTTGCCCTTCTACCTGATTTGCTCATGTCTAGAGTTTTTTTTCTATGTCAGATTTCTCCCTTCTGCCCTCTTCTATGTCCATTTATATGACTGTACCTCTTTGCACTTGTGATTTGTTGTGGAGGGCCAAGCAGGATCCAGAACCGCTCTGCCTTTAGAATCAGGCATTTATGTCAAATGCCGGTTTTATCACTTAGTGGCCATGTGTTCTTGAACATGTTACTGAACTTTTCTGAGTTCTTTTCTCATCCAAAGAGTATGGATAATAATAGCTGTCTGTCTTACAGGCTGTTTGTGTGAATTAAAATAAACAATGTATGCAAAATGCCTAGCAACGGATCTGGCATAGCAAGTATTGGAGAGACAATAGTTGCTTTGGGATTTGCTTGCAACGGCTACTATCGTAATTTTCACCCTTGCTATGATGATGCTAGTGGGCAGAAGCCTCAACATGCATGTTGAATCTGGCTAGCCTTACCTGCCTCTCTGCCACCATCCCAGTTCAAACACTGTGGCCTTGGGCTCAACCACCGTAGCTCCCTTTCAACCACAATGGATCCTTTACAGCTTTACTTTCTATGGTGAAGTTACCTTTGGTCGACTGAAGCATTTAGTGGAAAACTCTCTAGAAATAATTCAGTTTTTAGTTTTAAATGGTGCGCCATTCCGAGGAGCGTGACGAATTCTCTCACCACTCCACTCTGACCTAGAGGGATGCGAATCATTCTTTGGCTAGCAGGGCCGCACTGCCCATGGAGCCTGGCAGTTGGGAACTTAATAGGCACCATGGTTGCTTTTGGAGGTGGCACCAATGCTGTGTGCCTGCAAGTAGCTGCCAGGTAGTACCAATGTTGTCACAGTCCCTGTACCACTGACCTCACTCCTCAGGTCATTGCAAGAAGACAGGTTAATATGGTATAGAAAGTTATCTTTGAGAAAGTTCATACATGAATTACTTTTCCTCTAGTATATTTAAAAATTGTTCTATTTTATTGATTTTGCTAGTGGCTTAACTGCTCCTGATTTACTTATAAAACTTTATCATGAATGTATATATGTATAGATTAAGCATCGCACATACAAGTTTCGCTACCATTTGTCGTCAATTGTGAGGCTTGGAAAATTACCCACATGGTTAAGGGGAGACTATCATGCTTTGTCATCATGTCGGCTTTCTACCACTGTGACATTCCTGAAATGAGCAATTCAGGTCATGATGTTGGAGTTTCTATTCTATGGTTGCTTGGCTCAACTGCTTTGGAGCACATCACATGTGACAAAGGACCTACTCATCTCATCATGGCCAAGAAGAGGGAGAGGGAGAGTGAGAGGGAAGAAGAAGAGATGATTGGGGTTAGGGAGAGAAAAGGAGGAGGAAGAGAAGGAGGTAGAGGAGAAGAAGGGGATAGGGAGCGGGGACGATGAGGGAGACCAATACCTTTCTATCTCCTTCAAGAGCATACCTTCAATATTTCACCTTTTTCTAGTCAGTCCTCTGTCTTAAAGTCTCTCTACCATCTTCCAGACTTGTTAGATGAACCTACAACGCATGAATCTTTGGGGAAACATTTCCAGTCCATGAAAACATTCTTGTGTTTTTCTACTTCTGCTGTTTCTCATATATCCACCAATTCTGTAGCCAAAGCATCTTTTAATAACTTATTTTTCTTTCAGATCATGTGATGTCCTGCTAAAACCCTCTGTGGGAGCTGAACAAAGGTGCTATTTCTCACCCACGTTCACAAGGTGTCTCCTCTTCTCTCATAGACACTGGGTTCTCTGTGGCTCAGTCATTTAGCCTCAGCTGTCACTCAACCCTCTGTTACCACCTTAGAGCCTCTGAACCAGCATCTATAGAGGACTTCTTTCCATATGTTTCTGAATGTCTAGATATTCCTGTCATTGGGTAATTTGTACAAATGCCAGCCTTTCAAGATGAAACTATTTTGCTAAACAATGGATTACATAGTATGACATCCCAGCATTCAGACCTCTCTTGGCCTAACCTACACCATAATCTCTTCAACGCCCCATCTACATCACTACAGTTTTCAGTCTTCAGTGTTAGATATTGATTTTATTTCATACTCGTCTCCTATGTTGGGAATATAAATATTGGGGTGACCGTTCCAAGAGGGCAGGCATGCAGTATTTCTTCATTGTCCCCAACATCTAATAGCTCCTTTGCAGATCTGTATCAGGTGCTTTGAGGACAAGGAGATGTGGAACCCCAGGCCAGATGTGCCATGTTCCAGTGAGCTAATAAAGTTCTTCCACTCGCTATCCACACACTGCAAGTGCGGATCTCTGTCAGGAATGACAAATAGATGGGATGAGGAAAACTCATAAATGTGTCTATCGGACACAGAGCTGAGCTGAGGGTTCCAAGGCTGTGTTCAGATTTAGCCTGAAGGCATGGCACCGTTCCGCTGCAGCGACATTCTCTGAAGGTGAGGCATTTGCCGTTCTGACTCTGAGGAATTTGTTTGTATGTAGGAAGTTGTACTGGCAATGGTTGGATCAGTCTCAACACCCCTTCTAATTGCAGGTTTGTGGCGCTGTCCTGTTCCCACAAAGCAGCCTTATCTTCTCACACACACACTCGCAAGGCCACTTACACATGTCCAGTGTCTTCCAGGCCACGCACTGAAGCGCTGATGGTATTTTTGTGCTTGTTGATTTTTCAGTTTATCTAGCGTATGGAATAGTCTAAGTAAATCTCCAGATGCTTTTTTTTTTATGACTGACTAAAATTTACTCAGTTAGATATTTAATGCAAGACTGATTTATATTATTAAGATGAGCCAGATAGGACGTTGGGGAAATTTTGTTAAATTAGTAAGCTTCTTTAGGCAGTCATGGTTGTTTAATAGCTTCTATAAACTACCCTTAGGCTGCCTAAAATTAAAACTTTCAGGCACAGACATGGGGAAATGTACCACCCCACACTTGGTGTAAGTCAGTTGTTCTCAATCTGTGTTCACTATGGGAAAATGATGCAAGGAATATGATTATACTAAAACAGGGATTCCATGATTGCATTTCTTTAAATCATGAGCTGAATAAGCACCCAATGAAAATGATCATCTGCCATGCCTCAGAGACAGACCCCCACTAGCATTTTCTTTCTTTGTAATTTTAATGGCTGAATCAATTAGGTTCAGGAAAGAAGCCAGCCACAAGCACTCTGGAAACATTCGGATTTGGATGTGATGCCCTATCTAAAATGACTTGTCCACTTTAGTCTTCTGGGCTCCTGTCCATATTCCATCTAAATTCCCACTCGCCAGGACCAAGAAGACAGTTGCCAAACTTGTCTTGGTCCTTCATTTGTCTGTACAAGCTCATGTCCCAGGGTATCAGAGCATTGTTTTCCCATCCATGCTGCATGCATTCTAGTCTTCTTTTGCTGGTCACTACCACCATATCAGTAGCCATCCATTACACTGAATCTAATGTTTAACTTTGCCCAAGCATCAAATGTGAACTATTTTAATGAAACATAATTTTTGTCTCAAATTAGCTCTTGTATTAAACTCAAGTTGTCTAACTAGCTAGCCAGCAAAAGGTCTGCCCCAACTAAGAGTGTTCTCCCAAGTCTATAGGATATTGATGGACCATCAATTTAATTTCTTTATTTATGTTATCAGCTGAGTATTCCCTATGCAAAATGCTTGGACACAAAAACATGTTTAATTTTGAATGTCTTCTCAGTTTTGGAATAGTTACACATACATAATTAGGTATCTGGATGATAGGATTCAAATCTAGACATAATTTATTTATATTTTTATATACACCTTATACACATTAGCTTAAAGATAATTCAAAATGATGTATTAAATAATAAATAATTTTCGACATGAAAGAGATTCATGGTTTGGGATTTTGATTTTTATAGTGCTGGAGATTGAACTAGCAGCTTCACAGGCTAGGTATGCTTTACCACAGAACTATATCACTAGAAAAATCCTTGTTTTTAATTGTGAGACAAAGGCTAAAACTTGTTCAGGATGGCTTTGAACTTTCTCTGTCACTTGGGTTCATGTATCTGATTCCTCTGACTCAGCCTCTCAGGTAGGAGGAGCTACAACTCATGTCACCAAGGCCCTTGGAATTTTCCACCTGTTACCTGATGACAATACTTAGGTGTGAAATTTGGGGACACTGATAATTTTGAGTTTTTTGGAAAGAAATGTTTAACCTAACCTGTCCCATAGAATGCCTTCTATTTTGTAATTAAATACTAATGAGTTTTTATGTTGTACTTGTATTGGGCTTTAAATTGGCTTGTGCATGTGTGTGCATGTGCAGGTGTGAGCACACACACTTTAATTAGATCTATGTTCCTTGATGCAAGGGGAAAATCATTCCTTTTAATCTTTAAAACATCAGGCTGTAGATTGCTATGCAGACAGAGCTGTCATAGTTAGATCACCAAAGAAGAATATAAGAGAGAGAAAGAAAGGGAGAAGGAGGGGGAATAAAAGATGAAGGGGGGCACAGCTGTTCGGAAGCCCCTGAGCCCACTACAGTGGTTAAAAAAAAGCCCAGATGCGGAATACAGACTTCCTTCGTGTGGAAGGATGCTCTGTCTTATAAAAGTACCCTATAGTTGCTGGTCTGGTGGTGTTCCCTCCAGTTCTTGCTACCCCATCGGCACATAAAACATCTGAGTCCTCTTCCAAAATGCAGATTTGTAAGGAAACCACCTCAAAAAAAGGAGCAAAGCCTTTGCTTAAAAGCGTGCGTAAGTCTCTACACTAGAGCTAATGGAGCCCAGCCTTCGGCTGGTGCCTAATTCATACCACCGTCAACTCTATGATCAATGATCTTGGAATTGCTCCTTAGATTTCAAACTTGATAACACAGGCAGCACCTTTTACATCTGTAATTGGTAATAATTTGGATGGAAACACTTGCATGTATTTTTTTTTAAAGAAAAGACTTCATTGAACTAGAGACATGTTTTCTATAGGATCAACTAGCCCCTTCTACTCCTAGTTATGAGAACCCTGGTGAAATGAGATGCCCACGAAAACAGAAATCCCTAGGATTCTTAGAGTAGATGTATCACAAGGACCAATTCTCAGGGCTAGGGAAAGGTTCTTCAGAGTCCAGAAGTGTGTGTGTGTGTGTGTGTGTGTGTGTGTGTATGTGTGTATCTGCATATGTGTGTATTGTTTTAGAAACTAGAAGTACACACACACTTCGAGGTAGGTTCATTTATTTTTTCTGGTCTTAGAAGATCCTAGTAGATGTGATTTCAGGGTCAATAAGTTAATTCAGTTCAGCAGTTACTGAGTATTCAGCATGATGTTTGGAAGTGTGGGGCATACAAAAGAAGCTGAAGACATTTTTTTCCTTTTGTGCAAACACAGCTTCCAAATGTGGTCTTTTTTTGTTGTTTTCCAGGACAATATTATTACATATATACTGAAGATTGTGTCCCATTTCACTGGCTCACTGGAGAAAGCATATTACCCCCTAATGACAAAGACACTACCTGGTCAATGCAGAAATTTTGTTAAATACATAAAAATCTGTAGATGGAGCAAATAGCACATTTTCTTACCACCAAAATGGATCTGTTGCTCACGTTGTGGCGTTTGTTCTTCCAGTGGCTTTTTCAAATTAAATTTGTTATCTGACAGTTTCATCACACGGGTAATGCATTCTGATTATTTTCATTCCCATCCTCTCTCATCTGTCTCCCACCCCGTCAAGAAGTCCCTTTCTCACACGCATGTGTTTTGTCTTCTTCTGGGACTCACGAGTTTACCTAGAGCCATCCACATGACCATGGGTATGGAACTATCCATTGAAGTCTTGTAGGCTTACCAGGGGGTACACAAACAACTGAAGACAATGACATCCCTTCTTCAGCATCAGTCGATAGACAATCATTCCCCTGAGAGGGCGAGGGCCCCAGATGCCCCTCCTCCTTCCCATGATTGACTGGTAATGAGACCCGTCTTGTACAGACCCAGTGCAGACAACTTCATCTGCTATGAATTCTTGATTGCAATGGCTGAGTCCTGCCCAGAAGTTAGCATTTTGCAGGCCTTCTTCTTGCCATTCCCCTTTACATTCTGCCTGCTTCCTTGATGCTTCCAGAGTTTTTAGAGTGGGTAAAATAAATGTCATATTTAAGAATGAACTTCCAATAGTCACCTATTAGCATCTTGAGCAGCCATAAGTCTCTGTATTCACCACCATTAACTATAAAGAGAAGCTGCTGCTTCTTTAAGGGTATAAACATAAATATTTAGAAGCAGTTTAATGCCCTATCATCTTAGTACAGTAACACTTGCTGTGGAATGTCTTTCTGTATGCGCTGTGAACATGTGTTGCTCTGATTGGTTGATAAATAAAAAGCTGTTTGGCCAGTAGCCAAGCAGGAAGTATAGGCAGGGTAAGCAGATGAGGAGACTTCTGGGAAGAGGAAGGGCTGAGTCAGGAACCGCCAGCCAGACACAGAGGAAGCAAGATGACAAGGCAGAACTCAGAAAAGGCACCAAGCCATGTGGCTTAACATAAATAAGAATTATGGGTTAATTTAAGTGTAAGAGCTAGTCAGTAATAAGCCTGAGCAAATGGCTGAGCAGTTACAATTAATATAAGCTTCTGAATGATTATTTTATAAGCAGCTGAGGGATTGCATGGCTGGGCAGGACACAGAAAAACTTCCAGCTACAAACACTGGTCAGTTCACCCCCAGGGTCTCTGATCTCCCCAACCATAAGTACCAGGGATGAATTCTCTTTTGTGGAGCAGGCCTTGAAGGCCTCAAATCCAATCAAAGAGTGGTTAGTTACGGCATAACATTTATACCCCTAGTGCACAAGTGGGCACATCTTCTCTGACAAGTTGGTATTGAAAACACAAGATCCACAGCTGGATGAAAGTTTCCCACCAGAACCCTGCACAACACCATTGAGTACCATGTAAGCTAGCCAACCATGGCTTTTTAAAAATTAATTAATTAATTAATTAATTAATCTATCTATCTTACATCCCAACAACAGTTTCCCTTCCTTCCTCTCCTCCCATTCCTCCCCCCAGTTCCCCTCCACTTTCACCCCCATCCACCCCTCCCCATCCACTCCTCTGTTTCTGTTCAGAAAGGGGCAGGCCTTCCATGGGTATCAACAAAGCATGGCATATCAAGCCGTGTTAAGACTAAGCACTTCCCCTTGTATTAAGGCTAGGCAAGGCCACCCAGTATGAGGAGTAGATTCCCAAGAGCCAGCTAAAGTGTTAGGGACAGCCCTTCCTCCCACGGCTAGGAGTCCCACAAATAGACCAAGCTACACAATGGTCACATATACAGCCATAGCTTTTAAGTCCACCCTCTCTGTCTGTGAGTTCTATGTCTGTGAGTTGAACTAACAACAAATCAAAAATATACATTTTTCTTCTGCTTATGCAATCTTTTTTCCTTGTCATTATTCTCTAAGCAACATAGCATGACAACTATTCATACAGAATTCACATTTCATTTGGTATTATGAGTAAATGGAATGGTTTAAAGAGTATGGGAGTATGTACAAATAATGTGACATTTGGTGTGAGGGACTGAAACATCTATGGATTTTGATAGTCAAAGGTCACAGAACTAATCCCCTGTGGATACTGAAGGGCTGACTGTAGAAGACAATATAGTTTGCCTACATAACGTTGATATTCTATTTTAAATATATTACAAACATATAAATATACATTTATGAAATGACACTGTGTCTCAGCTGATTCCAAACCAGGAATTGCTCTAAACAGATATTACAAAAATGGACACCTGACTCTTAAGTCTGTGAATTGATCAATGGACTTAATGGAAGGAAATCTTGGTCACAGGGCATTAGGGTAGAAGCAGGAACATAGGACCCAGGGATAACTGGATGTGCCTGTCGGGTCTTTGACATCGGGTAACAAATCTTCTGTCCTTTGGCCACAAATACAGTGTCCTGATTTATGTCTGATATTTATTGCTTTTTAATTTCACACCTGACATGTCTGAATCACCTCGTACACAGTATTAAGGGAGGAATTTAGTCTTTTGTCCCCCACTTAGATATCTTGCATCACAAACATCATCCACTGAACACCTTCCCCTTCCACAGTAGATCTGTGAGTTTACATCTGCCACAGAGGGTCATCTCATGCACGTATACGGACCGTCCCTAAAGTCTTCTCTTTCGGAGAAGTTTTCTTGCATAAACAGTATATATTAGTACAGTAGTCCTCCCTTATATGCAGATGTGCTTTACGTGTCCAGTTATCCACACTCAACTGTGGTTTAAAAATGTTATTGGTTGCCTTGATTCCTTCAAGAGGCACACCGCACTCCCATAATGCTTATTCTAGTGTGGTGTTATAATTGTTCAATTTCATCACCAGTTATCATTTTGTTTTAAAGACAGGGTTTCTCTGTGTGCCTATCCTGGATCTCACTCTGTAGACCAGGCTGGCCTCGAACTCATAGAGATCCACCTGCCTCTGCCTCCCAAGTTCTGGGATTAAAGGCATGCGCCACCACTGCCCGGCGAGTTATCATTGTTAATATCTTACTGTGCCTAGCTTATAAGTGTGAACATGTAGGGAAAAGTGTAGTACATATAGGTCTAGTACTACAGCAGTTTCAGATATCCACTGGGGCCTCAGCAAACATACCCTGTGGATAAGGGGAGGGGCTGCTGCATCACCACGTGCTTATTACTATACCACTGTAGGAGAAATCTGCTGCACAAGTTTTCTCTTTTCTTTTTCAAAATTGACTAAGTTGCTCTTGAATATTTATTCTTTGACACAAAATTAAATGTAAGCCTGTTGAATTAAAAATATACTTGGAATTTTTATCTCAGTGACATTTAATTTGTAGATTAACATGGGCAGAATTCCTATCTTGCTGTATCATTCCATATCAAGGCATGGGGCATACCCCATTTAGTCCTAAAATCTTCTACGGATTTGAAAGTTTAATAATCATTACAATACTGTATTTTTTTTCAGGGTTACAAATGATGAGCATTCTCACGCATTTCAGAGAAGTTTTAAGATCTTTATAGTGGATGTACAGTATGCAGCCTTCTGTGGAAAGCATTCACGCGACATAGTGTTTCTGGAGATTCATGCATGTTGTTGCAAGCACAGCGAGAATCACTATGACTATCACTCAGTACCCATTGTGCTTTGCCAGTTTGTTTTCTCATTCTCTGATTGGCAGGAAGTTGGACTATTTGAGGGTTTTGGTGTTTGCAATAAAAAAATAGTGACTGAATGTGCTTGTTTAATCTTCTGGTAAACACTTGTTTTCGTTTCTTTTGAGTAGATACCTAGAAATGAAAGGACTGGTACATGGGCACATATTCAGTTTTACTAAACACACACACTCACGCATACACACACACACACACATGCACACACACACACACACACACACACAGCTGTGAGACCTTTCCCACCAAATCTGTCAGATGTATCATTTTATATTTTATTTTATATTCGCACCAAAAATTAATAAGAGTTTCAGTCACTCTGCAATTTCAGCATACTCAGGTCTGACATTTAAAAGATGTAATTATCACGCTGGCCGTGTGTATTGGCATCTCATCATGGTTTTCATTTTCATATTCCTGATGACTAATGACAGAAGACATTTTAGGTGTGTTTACTGACCACTTACATGTCTCCTGTTGCACAAAAGTCTGTTTGAATCCGCCGTCAATGTTTTTAATTTGGATGGGTTATTTTTGCCAATGATAGCATCCTAGATGGTCAGCTATTTTATTTCAGCACTTTATGGCAACATATTTTTTCAATTTCCAGTACGAAGGAAGATACTTATCTCAATTTAAAAAAAAGAAAACATAGTCCTTTTCCTGAAACTTGTTTAAAGATATGTATCTTGATCTCTGCATTATCACACTTCTACTTGAGATGCATGTTTGTATTTATTGTGAGGATTTTCTTACATCCTCTTCAATTGGCAGCTGGTGATTTTTACAGTTTGGGGTGATTTTGTCTCAATTCCAAACTGAAACTATGGTTGTATCCAATGTCCTGCCACTTTTTCTTAGTGTCTGGCTGCATTTTGTATGTCCACATACAGGTCCTGTAGCTTGGCTATTGTTTTGCTTTTCACATGGCCTCCATCACCCTTTTCATGGATGCCATGTGTGTGCAGGTATACATGGAGACCAGAGGATAACTTAAGCTGTTCACCTGGTGTTTTTGAGACAGGGTCTCTTCCTGGTCTGGGATTCATCAAGCAGGGTAGGCTATCTGGACAGTAATTTCCAGAGATCCACCTACCTCTGCCTCCTCAGCATTGGGACCATCACAATTGGTGTGTGATGTGTAGTGTGTGTGTGTGTGTGTGTGTGTGTGTGTGTGTGTGTGTGTGTGATCTGCGTATCTGTGTCTGTGTGTCTGTGTGTTCTAGGCATCAAACCTAGGTCTTCTGGCTGTCAGGCAAGCACTTCACTGCCTTGAGACACCTCCCCAGCCCCCACTACCCTTTTGATTGTTGTGACATATTTTCCGTCAGATTTTAAGATTCCCCTCACTTCAGAATTTTCTTTCACTTATTCCACACTTTCTCTAGGGTGTTTGCTTGTTTCAAGTATTCTCTTGCAGAGCAAAGGCTACTAACTTGTTTCTGCTAAACCCAGCCTTAAAATGCCATAACTTTTCAAGTTTGGCCCATTTACATTTCCTGATGTCTATTGTATTGAGTGTCATTTCTGCTGTTCGATTTCATGTTTATTTAGGTTTACCCTACTTTCCTTTCTATTTCTTTAGGAAAATTGAGTTTCCTTTTACTGGTTTAGAAGCTAAGCATCCTGGTTTTGTCCTCACTTGTTTAGCTTCCATTGAAAACTTTTGTGTTTATTTAAGCTCTATTGACTTTTTAAATTGAACAGTATCTTTGCGTTAATTGACAAGCATCTGAGCAGGTTATCATGTTCTTTTGGATCACTCCCAATAAGTTGTCTAGAATTTTAGCTGTGGGTTGCAGTGGATGCTTGACTCATACCTCATTTCTCTTACTCATCAACTTATCACCTCTGAGGGTTCCCTGATGGCCCAATGACTTGGACGTTGATGCTGCTGACTTGGGGAAGGAGCTGGCAAGGGCTATCTCAGGATAACTAAAGGAAGAAGTGAAAATCTAGATATTTCTGTCTTCCCATCCCTTCATTCCTGCCTCCAGTCACCTGCCTTTCACATACATAAGTTCAACACAAGGCTTTCTGGACATTTTTAACATTCTTGGAATCACACACAACCCAAGTTCTCAACACCACCAAGGGCAGTACAACCAGGGTTTTCCCTCTTTATAAAAAGTCCCTGGAATTTATACCCTTCAGCTTCTGTGATTTCTCCAGGGTTGATTCTGGGAAGAAAGCAGACATCAGATGCATTGTGAGCACAGGCGTTGGATGGTAGGGTTTGGTTCCCTTCGTGAAGAAGTGCCTACTTAACATAGCAATCTTCTGCAGCAGCAATGGTGAAACACCCCAACAACTAACTTAGGGGAAGAGGAGAACAAGGAGATAGAGAGGGAAGGATGTTGGCAATTTCTGGGAACTTCTCTCCAGAAACCTAAGGGAAGCCAGATAAACAAGAATAGGGATGGGTATACTTGCATGGTCTCCCTGGTGTTCTACAGCCATGAAGGAAGGGTGCTTAAGCTCATGGCATTTGAACATTAGCATATCACTGCTATTATCCTATGCAAGGTAGGTATCCATGGATGCCGTCAACTTGACCTAAACCTAGGCATACCAGGAAAGAGGGAACTTCAATTGAATTGCCCCCATCAAGCTGTATGTGAGGTATTTTCTTGGTTGACAATTGATGCAGGAGGGCTCAGCCTGTCATGGGTGGCATTACCCATGGGGTGGTGGGTCTGGAATATATAAAGAAATTAGCTGAGCAAGTCAGTCAGCAGTGCTCATCCATAGTTCTTCTGCAGTTCCTGCTTAATAAGACCAATGTTGGCATTTCAGACCTATTGTGTGTCCTTTACATTGATTTCAAATTTTAATTATCTTCTAACTCAGTCTCTCCCCCTTTCTCTTACACATATGCATATTTAACATTTCAAAAATATTTTACTGAGTTAACCGAAACCCCTTTCCTACACCAATGGGAGCTCTCATCTTGTAAGACCCAAAATATATTAAGATCAAATTTATAATTTTAAAATTGTTGTGCAAGAAGGATACTTGCTTTGTCCTGAGTGGCAGGGTCAGGGTTTGAACTCAGGCAGTTCTTATTCAATAGCCCGCACACTCCTGAGACTAGACAATCTTGTTAGAATCGTTAACTCACACTGTGTCACAAGGCAGTTCTTGGAAAGCTATGGACTTCTCCTGTTCCACACTGAAACCTTCTGGGAACAACATAGGTAAACCAGCACCGTGTTGTAATCAGTACTTTCTGCTCTGCTCTGCTCAACTTTGGGGACAGGTACAACCGGCTGCTTCTCATTCCGCTTCCTGTGCTGTTGCATTTCTTAAGGCCACAGCAGCTGCATGCCAATTATTCCCAAAGTCCAGAAGGCACAGTTGTAGCGACCGATGCTGGAACAAATAAAGCTTTCATCCAAAGAATGTAGAATGGTTTGAGGACCGTGACTGCTCCTCCTGTGGCTGGTCTAGGCATCACTGTCCTGTGAAAATGTCTTTAATGTGATATCTCATACAGAGAAAAAGTATGAGGCCACTGACCCCATGTGTTTTGTGGCTCTTAGCCAAGATACAGCCCTCCATTATCATTAGGGGTGCACTTTCTAACAGCTGTGGGACCCAGTAGTCAGACAGCCAAAGGCAAAATCCTCCCCCACCACAGCCCATTACCACAGGGGCCAGGGTCTGTTCATCACCAGGCCATCGATCTCTTGGTCCCAGAGGGAGTGACATTCTGATGAGTCCACTCGAAGAGTGTAACGCTAAGAAATCCCAGTGCCTATGAAACCTAGAGACCCCAAGAGCAAAGGTTAATGTAACATTCTGGCTCTTGGAGCTTGATCCAAGGGCAATGTGGAGTGAGAGCCAAGTAGGGAGGGGAGGAAGGGAGAATGTGAGAGAGAGAGAGAGAGAGAGAGAGAGAGAGAGAGAGAGAGAGAGAGAGAGAGATTGAGAGTGCTGCAGCCAAGCACTCTAGTCTCAAGTTCATCTGGTCCTGACTCCTCTCTCACTATATAGTACACAAGTGTTTTTGAGAAAGAATCTGTGGAGTAAAAAATAATGGATCTGATAGAGAGGTGAGAATGGACGGCATAACTCTAAGGCTCAGAGGAGAAAGTACCTTGCCAGACACCACACAGCTCAGTGGAAGGTTTTAAAGGCTAGGGCACAGGGCATGGGCTGTGCTGTGACGGATTAGTGACTTCACTGAGTGAACCATTGATTTTTCCCTTTAGAACAGCTCTGGGAAATCAAGGCCCTTTCCTGGGGTAAGGGAAAGGCAGGCAATGGATCTCAAGGCTCAGGGCTTTACTGCTATGCATTGAATGGCCTTAATCCAACAACAACAACAACAACAAAATGCTGCAAAATCCAAAAGCTTTGGAGTAGAGACATGATCAACACATCACAAATGGAGAATTCCATCCCTCATTTCACGTGGCAGGTTGCCATTAAAATGCAAGTGCACCAAAGAACCCGAATATAAAATTACCTTCAGGGTATGTGTGTTAATGAATTGTAAGGTATCACATCATACATATGCAAATATTCAGTCTGAAAAATTCAAAACATGAAACATTTCTTGTCACATATATTGTGAATAGAGAACCCTCAAGCCGTACTAACGTCTTCAGGACCTTGCCATTCCGACTGTCTTCTGAATTAGCCATGTCACTTCTACAGTTTATTTCCCACCTTCTCTAGACCCTCTGAGACTGCAATGACCTCTTCTACTCAGCATGATATTAGGAGATGTGCAGGAGGAGCTGGAGTTTAGATGGTGGGCAGAGGTGTCAGGGAGAGCACTCACCATGAGTCAAAGGTAACCAAGGAAACAGATTTGACTGAAGTGACTCAAGCCTGAGCCAAAAAGAAACCTTGTCAAATAGAACTCAGTCTAGTTAGTTCATGTTGTCATCTGAAACAGCAACTCCCCTAATTGCTCAAGATCCTCCATGTCACAGGGAAAGCTTCCCTGTAAGACCCAAGGACTTCAGACTTCTCTACGAAGGGGGCAGAGTATGCCATTCCTGTCTGAGTGGTTGTGATGGGATCTTTCTCTCTCTTCCTCACATCTACTTTGTGTCTAGATGGAGAACTCCACACCTTCCACGACTCCAGCATCTCCCAGAGGCACGTTAAAGCACAGATTTCTGGGCTTTAACCAGACAGTTCTGACCCCCTAGGTCTGGGGTAGGGCCTCAAAATTCTCTGTTCTAACAGATTCTCAGGTGCCCAGTCTGTGGTTGGCTTAGTGTCCACACAGTGAGAGGCACTGATTCCTTGCCAAGTACTAAAGATTAGGTTAGAGCACGTGGTGTCTCCTTGTTCTCTCTCTCTCTCTCTCTCTCTCTCTCTCTCTCTCTCTCTCTCTCT
>CABHPH010160910.1:0-20630 GCA_902168325.1 Peromyscus nudipes
GTGTGTGTGTGTGTGTGTGTGTGTGTGTGTGTGTGTGCGTGAAAGCTGAGCACTTTCCTACATCCTAAAAGAGGAGGAATCCTTAGAATCATTGGGTTTATGGTGAGGAGGGGCAAGAGATTCCCTCATGTGGCTCTTTGCCAGGACCCAGAATCCAAGTCAAACAAAAGGGAAGCATAGAATCTTCATTTGATTTGTAGGAGCACGGGAACCCCCACAGGACAGTGAGATCCAAAGAACTAACCAAAGCAAGGGCATGTGGGGAGAGGGGTCTGAGAGCTAGTGAAGATGTGGGTCAGCAGAGGGCTTGCTTCTCCAGGTCTGTTTCAGCCCCAGTTACCAGTCTCTGGTGACGAAGCTGCTTCCAGATCAGGACAGGGTCCCCTTCCCCCACGGGGTCCTCACAGTGTTCCCTGCAGGTTGGAAAAGACAGGAGAACAGTGTGTTTACAGCTTCATCCCCCCAGTGACTGACGTTCTCTTGAGACAAGCAACATAGCAGGCGGTCCTCTTTTGACACAAGTCCTCAAGACCTGCAGACTTTAGTTCTTTTCAAGTTGTGTCATCACACAGATGAAGAGACCGAGCCAGGGTGGGATGACACAGGCCACTTGTGACCAAAGGACCTGACATGAACCACTTCAGGGAGAAGAGCTGGGTTTTAGCTCACAGCTTCAGAGGTGTCAGTCATCATGACAGAGCTGCCTGCATCGCAGAGGCCTGGAAGCAGAGAGAGGTGAACACAGAACAAGACAGCCTGAAGGACATGCCCGCTTCCTCTAGCCACACCTCACCTCACGTCATTCACCCCCTCCCGGTAAAGCCACCTTATCTGGAATCAACCAAAGGGTTGCCCCACTCATTAGTCAGAGGGCCCTGGATCTAATTATCTGTGGAGGCACTCCCATAGGCACACCCAGAGGCACCCTTTTGTAATCCCCTGTGCAGTTCTCAATCAAATCAAACTGACAAAAATTAACTGTCATCCCACTCGGTTTCAGCGATGGGACTTCAACACAGGGCTTGCACTCAGGTCCAGTAAACCGCCATCCCTCAAGCAGGTCCAGATCAGTAACCTGCCAGCTCTCAAGCACACAGTCTGCTGGCTTAGTGCTTAACACTTGTGCGCTAGGGACTATAGAAGGAGAGAGAAGGAGCTTTCTTTGGCTCAGGACCTGCCCGCCCAGCTGTTTTCTCTGAGTCACCATTCCATTCCACTGTGACCTGATCACCCACCATCTCAGCTTCCCCAAAAGTGACATCAATCTCATCTGCAGCCAACTGCTCTGGGAACATCCCACCCTCTCCACAAGCTCACCCAAGGAAAGCTTTGTTTCATCATGGTAATTGATCTCTGTTTGGGGAGCATTCTTATTCACAGAACGACAACCCTATCGTCAGAAAACTCCTAACCATTTAGACTTGTTAAAAGTTGTATTTCTGGAGACTCCCGTGGCTTTTAAATCATTATCTGCCGACCACTGGAAGGGTTTAATTGACTTCTCAAGCACAGCCCTCCATAAATCTCCACTAAGCAGATCCTCTCTGGTGAAGCCTGGTTCTTGCTGACAATGTCATTGTGTGCCGTTAGTTCTGGCGTCTCTCTCGCCTGAGCCTGATGGTCCTGCTTAGAAGACTCGTCGTGCGCCTCAGGGAGAAGAGGCTCTCCTGCTGCCTGGGCCACCAGAGTGTCTCTCAGACCTGTCATTTGAGTGTGTGGATGTGAATTAAAATCGAAATCTTGTCTGCGAGGGACCCCCCCCATTTCCAGGTGCACTTCTCCTTCTGGGGAACCTGATCATAAGAAGCTCAGCCATGTAGCTCTGAGGCCAAAGGTCAAGAGACTCCACCCACCCAGGGTGAGCTCTTGCCTGTGGCTCCAACTCCACCAGTAGGATTTCTCAGGTGTACCATGACACCTACTCACTGAACAAGCCCAAGTCACCTTTGTGAGTGTGGACATGTGTGTGTGCATGTGTGTGCATAAGCATGTGCTTGGACATGTTGCGGGAACACCTGTGTATGCATGTGTATACAAATGTGTCTTAGGGGCATGTGTGTGCATGAACATGTGTGTGCATGAACATGTGTGTGCATGGACATGTATATGTGGGGGGTGTCTTAGGGTTTCAGTTGATTTGATAAGACATCATGACCAAAGGCAACTTGAAGAGGAAAGGATTTACTTCACCTTGCAGCCTCTAAGCCCACCATCCAAGGAAGTCAGGGCAGGATCTCAAGACAGGGACATGGAAATGTAGACCGGAGAAGGGGTGGGCCGTGAAGAAATGCTGCTTACTGGTTTATTCACCATGGGTTTCTCAGCCCGCCTTCTTACAGCACCCAGGCCCACCAGTGCAGGGTGGCACCACCCATGATGCACTGGGCCTTCTCACATCAATCATCAATCAAAAAATGCACCACAGGCTTGCACAAAGCCCACTCTTGTGGATTCAATTTCTCAGTTGTGAGTGCCTCTTCCCAAATGGCTTTAGCTTATGCCAAGTTGACGTTAAATTAGCCAGGACGGGGCATGTATAAACATGTGTGTGTGTGTGTGTGTGTGTGTGTGTGTATGTAGACATGTGTTTGCATGCACATATGTTAGTATGTCAGAGGTATGAGTGTATGGGCATTTGTGGGTGGGGCCTTGTGTGTGTGTGTGTGTGTGTGTGTGTGTATGTTTGCATGAACATGTATGTGTGAACATTTGTGAGTATTGAAGCATGTGTGTATGGGCATGTGTGTGCACATATATCTATAAAGCCAGAAGTGTGCTCATGGCACATGTGCATGTACAAGTGTGTGTGTGTGTGTGTGTGTGTGTGTGTGTGTGTGTGATCATTTGCACCAGTGAGGCCAGTGGCTGCCCAACTAAACCAGGATTGTAACACTCACAATTTCTCAAGAGCAGGCTGACCTTTGGATTCTATTTGGACTTTTTCACACACCATTTGGGTAATGATTTTGGCTCTTTTAATAAATGGACAATAAAACCAAAGTCGAGGGGCAAAATGAAATGCCTTTGATGATCCGGCAATTTACAGCTGTCTATAAACAGCGGTGATGCCCCCGGATGAGAGCTATTTGGGGAAAGAGCCTTTGTCGGGATGAATCTTGGATGATTATGGCATCTGAGCACCCTGACATGCTTCTCGACATCCCTTTAAATGCCTGTGTTATGATTATGGCTGCTGTCATTAGGGTCGTTAGCATTGTCTTGTCTGGAGAACCATCCCAAGGGACAGCAGATTGTTGTGAAGAAATTGTTCTACGATGCCTTCTTGAGAATGGGGCCTGGCAGTATAGCAGTGAGAGACAGGGGTTGACTAGAATAGAGATAGTTCTTCTCCAGTCTCCTAGGGAGGCTGATGCAGAGCTCAGGTAGACTTTAATATCCAGCTGAGGTGAGGCCTGTGTGCCTGGCAAGAAGCAGCAGAGGGCAGTGGCCAGGAAGGCACAGGCCAGCAGGGAGCCTCGGCACTGGGAGCATGCATGGATCTCACACTCACGTCTGAATGCTCCAGTGCGCATCTCCATTCTTACTGAACTTGCCACAACCCATCAGGGAGCCGGTGGTTGGAGTGCTGTGTCTTGGATTCTTCCCCATTGCTCTAACAAAATGCCTGACCAGAGCAACTCAAGTCAGGAAGGAAGGGTTCATAATGGAAGTCCATGGTTCAACAGTACAGTCCAACATGGCAGGGAAGGCATGATGGCTGGGTCCTGAGGCATCTGGTCACAGTGCTGCTGCTGTCTGGAAGCCAGAAGTGATGAATGCCGGTGCTCAGCTCCCTTTTTATTCAGCCCAGAACCCCAGCCCATGGAATTGTGCCAACCACATTCAGAGCAGATAATTCCTCCTTAGCTCAACTTCTCTAGAAACACCTTGGCACACACACTGAGAGGTATGCCTCCTAGGTGACACCAATCTCATCTAGTTGACAACCAAAATAAGCCATGACACTGACGCTGGATCATTGAGTATTCTGTAAAATCCATGAATAGAAGGAGGGGCTGAGTGGAGCTTTGCAATGTGAGTACAGCTAGTTGTAGCAAGAGTTTTCCTGCCTGGCCCACGGTCAGGATAAATCTCTTTCACCTGCCAGTCCCACAGCCGCTCAGACCCAACCAAGTAAACACAGAGACTTATATTGCTTACAAACTGTATGGCTGTGGCCGGCTTCTTGCTAATTGTCCTTATATCTTAAATTAATCCATTTCTATAAATTTATACCTTGCCACATGGCTCGTGGCTTACCGGCATCTTTACATGCTGCTTGTCCTGGCGGCGGCTGGCAGGCAGTGTCTGGCAGCGTCTCCTTCCACCTTCCTGCTCTTTTTATTCTCTCTGTTAGTCCCGCCTATACTTCCTGCCTAGCCACTGGTCAATCAGTGTTTTATTAGCAACACATTTGCCATACAGAACATCCCACAGCAGCTAGTTGCCCATACTCAGAAGTTCATCAGTTTGGAACACAGACATATAACCCACATAGCCGTGGACTTTCCCTGAGTTTCCCACAGGCTTTGGTCACTACCCTTGAGTTTCTTGGTCAGGACAGATGAGTCCTGGGTCTTCTTACACAAGCACCCCAGCACAGTAGCTGCCCAAGTGACCATGCTAGCTTCACCCATGAAGGTGCACTTACTTAGATTAAACTATGTACAGTCAGGACCACCTTTCCAGGTGTGATAGGGCCTTGGCAGACCATTCTGCACCTGAATTTCCAATGCTATCTGCTTCCTTGTGCTGAGCCAAGGTCTCTCTGCATTGACTCACTGGTAGCTGCCTATCAACCAGTTTATTCAGGAAAACCCATCCCGGGGGTCAGACTCCAGGCATCAGGCAAAATGGTGTTACTCCCTGAATGACTTAGCTGGGAGTGGAGAACAGCAGATTATTTACTCCCTGGAGCCAAGTGCAGTTCCAGGGACAGCGCCACGGGGGACATGCATGGCAAGTCCTGTGGTGGTATTGTGTTCCCCAAAATATTGTGTACCTTAATAAACTTATCTGAGGTCAGAGACGGAATAGCCACAATATGAAACAGAGGTTAGGCAGTGGTAGCATACGCCTTTAATCCTAACATTCCAGAGGCAGAAATTCATGTGTTCAAGGATACACCCAAGCATGGTGACCCACGCCTTTAATCCCAGAAAGTCAGCCTTTAATCCCAGGGAGTGGTGGTAGAAAGCAGAAAGGTATATAAGGCGTGAGGACCAGAAACTAGCAGCATTTGGCCTGGAGAAGCATGTGGCTGGTTAAGCTTTCAGGCTTCTAGCAGCAGTTCAGCTGAGACCCATTCTGGATGAGGGCTCGGGGCATCCAGTCTGAGGAAACAAGATCAGCTGAGGACCCAGCGAGGTGAGATAGCTGTGGCTTATTCTGTCTCTCTGACCTTCCAGTGTTCACCCCAATAGCCGGCTCAGGTTTGATTTTATTAATAAGAACTTTTTAAGAGTTATGCTACAAAGTCCCACCCTCACTTGTCTCCCTGTCACATCCCTGGCAGCCTCAACTGTGACATCTCCCTGACAGCCTCATTTGCATATTTAGCCCAACTCCCTCACAACTTCACTTCACTCCAGGGCAGTTGTTGCAGCAACAGAGTCTGAAGCAAACTCCTTGTGCTGATGACAGGCAAGACCTAGACACCCAGGTCCTCACTGTGCCCTGAGTCCTTAAGGGTGGCACCAATGGTAGGATAGGAGCAGGGGCTTCTGGAAGGCTGCCCCTGCCTCTCTCGATGGTCTGCTGCTCCTTCCAGCTTCACTAACCTCATTAGCAGACACGAAAGGTCATCCAAGTTCTAGCAAATTCATGTGTAGTAAGCAGCCCCGGGTTCCTCTCCCGCCACTGGAGACAGGCTGGCTCTGACTCTGTGAATATTTGTGCCTGCTACCACATGCAACTCTGCACTCTCTGTGCCAAAGCACCCCAGGCTGGCTCCTCAGATGCAAAGATGAGAGAGATCCTTCCTGCTCCAGGTCATGGCCAGCAGGAGAGATGGAAAAGTGAGCAGGGAATGAAAGTGTGAAACCCGGAAGTAAGGCACAGGCAAGAGCACTGAGCAGGACTACTGGAGGGGGGCACTCAGATGAAGGCATAGAGGGGGAGCGTTTTCTGGGGTCACAGACAGGGAGGCTGAGTGCAGGGCATCCTACAGGGAGATAGCCTTCTGTATAGGGACAGACCAAACCAAATGTGCCTTGATGCTATGATGCATATGGTTGAGTATGTCCCCATAGGGCCATGTGATGAGACCACATGGTGGTCACAGAGTGGAGATCTGAAAGATGGCGGGAGGTGGTAGATACTGGAGGTGTCGACTTTGGAATGAATTGATGTGATTCTTGAGGGACCCACATTGGTTCCTCTCAGAGAGAATTGCTATGTCTGCCATGCCAGGCTTTCTGCTTCAACACATACTTCCATTTCCACAAGGCCCTCCTTTTCCTGTTCCCCAGTCACGTAGTGATACAGTCAAGGGATCCTCACCCAGGCTGAGCCAAAGGGACCATGGTTCCTAAACATTCCGTCTTCCAAACTAAGCTGAATACACCGTTTTGTAAAGAATATAAGTTATCTGCTTCAAGTGATATGGTGTCATCAGAAAACAGACTGATACACTTGGCTCTGGAGGTAACCTTGAAAAGCCATTGCACTGGCAAACAAGTTCACTGGCTCAGGATGGTGCCTTACCAAGGCTTGGCTTCACCCTCTTCCCCGTGTGAGTAGAGGACACTGGCCAGCAGGGTGACCATGGTTTTCATGGTGATTGACCATCATCAGCACAGGGTCAGGAGCCCAGAGGCCACTCCTTGCCTTCCAGAGCTGGAGGAAAGAAAGGATGCCAAACTCCACAACACAAAACATAGTCAGGACTCAGAAGCCACAGGGGCAGCCGCGAGGGCAGAACAGGGTTTTGAGTTCAAGACATTCTCTAGTGCACTTTGAACAGAAAAAATTAATATGCATCCACAGAGGGCTCCTAGGTGTTTACATTTATGTTGGAACAGGAGTGAAGCCCTCGGGGCCGGCTCAGCTCGTGGTTGACTTTGGAAGACCAGCTGCAGCCAGCTCACACACTCTGGTGCCTGCCAGCCAACAAGGACTGAGGAACTCATTGACAAAAGTGAGCATACCAGCGTCTGCATTGTGCCAGGCTGTGCTCTGCACACAGACCAGGCCGTGAGATTCATCTGCACGGTAATAGTCTTGGCAGGAAGAGGTTGCTGTCACCACCAGGGCACAGATGGGTAAACTGAGGCTTATAGAGGTTTCATGATTAACCTCAAGTCCCACAGCTACTGAGTGAGCCTCCACCTACCTTCACAGCCCCTACCTTACGAATGGTCATTAGTGGCTGTGGAGGAGCTAATGGGAACCCCAGAGCGTCCAGGACAGGAGAGGGTCCTGGAAAAGCAGCTGAATGGAGATGAGTCTTTCCCTAAAAGATGTCGTCATCCCCATTTCTAACTCCTGTAAATATACTGTAAAATGGCAAAAGGGACTTTGCAAACATCATTAAGGACCTTCACACAGGAGAGGGTCTTGGCTTCCCCAGGTGAGCCTCATGCAATACTTGGGTCCCTGCAAGACGAAAGCATGAGGACCAGTCCTGGAGAGGAGGGAAGATGCTACCATGAGAGCCAAAAGGAGGTGGCTTCTGGGAGTTACAGAGAGCAAAAGTCAGAGGCTCACACTTCAACATGGTTGCTATGACGGGTACCACAACTGCAGACTACAGACAGTTCTGGAGGCTCGGAAGTCCCTGATGGGGCCATCAGCAGATCTGCCATCTGGCAAAAGGCCCCTTCCTCAGAACTTGTATTCTTGTTGCATCCTAATACATGAGTGGGGGGGTCTCCCCTGGATAAGAAGGACACCACTGTTGTGACCTCATCAGTTCTCAAAGGTCCAGCCTCACTTTCCAACACCACCACCTTGGGTGTAAGTCTCCACACGTGAATTGTGGAAGAACACAAGCATTCGGATGGTTACATCTTCTCAGAGCCTCTGGAAGGACAGAAGTCACTCTTGACTCTGTCCAGCAAGACCCATTTCAGTCTGCTGACCCCAGAACTGCAAGGTGATCACACATCTCTTCCATTTGAAGGGACTCGGCATGGAGGCGGGTTGTTTCAGTAGTCACGTTATGAGAAGTTTTGAGAGTGCAGCCTCACAGGGATGGGGCCTGGGCTCACCTGGGCTCTTCCTGGACACAAGTCCATGGACAGGGGGAGTAGATTTAACAGAAAGCGGCCACATGCCATTGACACTAGATGAGTGAAGAGTTCCATTGAGGGAATCAAGGGCCTTTCAATGGATCTTAGTAGTTGTGTCCCTGTTGGTCAGAATGACCATTTGTGGTGAATCAACCCTGAAGCTGCAGTTGGATTGTTCCCAAGATCAGAAACTCAGGTCTGAGGAATTCTTCCACATGTGTGTTAACAAAAGATCTGCATCCTCAAAAGACCTGATGTCATTAAAACACCTTACACCATGGTTTTGATACTCCCATGGGCTTTTCTAGAAGATCATACAGAGAAAAACCCCCAAAGGAAGATCTGATCCCTACAGTTTAGAAAAAGAGTCACCTTACCTCCTGAATACACCAAGCATCTGACAAACATTCACAAATCTCTTTAAAAGCCCACAACAACAGCAACACTCAGGCTGACTCCTTCCTACCTCTACTCAGCGCAGTTGTGTTGCTGGATAAACTCTGTTCAAACTGTCATGTTTCTCACTGGGGTTTTTCCCTTTAGAAGACAGAAACCAGGAGACACACCCTCTCGCTTTCCCTGTAGCAGCACAAAGCACCGCTCGGAGCTGTAAATGACCAGTCTGTCACCTTTTCCAGAGGCCACTCTGATTCAAGCCTGGCCAGGAGTAAAAAGGCCCTGTCTTGGACCACTGGAAGGCCATGGCAGGAGGTGAGCGAGGCAGAAGGCCGGGACACACAAGGAGAAGCAAAGGAACTTCTTAAGATGAAGATGTCTCAGACTCAGGACGGGGAGCCCTGGGAGAGCCAGATGGGAAAGACCACACTGCTGGGGAAGGAACAGGCTCTTGAAGAGAGAGAGGAAAATTGTCCTCGAAAGGTCAAGCCTTTCCTCTCACTTTGTGAGGCCCAAGGTTTTTGATTTCTCAGTGGACAGCTAATTCACTTCCAGGCAGCCTTCTGCGAGTCGAATTCCCACCAAGAGACTTGAACGGTGATTTCAATTTGTGTTCACATTAAAGCCAGGCTCGGGAGACTTTCTGGTCTAGGCAGTCCATCCAGGAGAGCTAATGTCCCTTGGCTGACTCCATAGACAGGCTATCAAGAATCGGGTAAAAGCGTTGCTGTCTCCAGAGGGGCAAAGAGTCTCCCAGAGTCCACGCTCATTCTAGGGACGCAGGATGAGCTCTGGGGGGGAGTCAAGTCTGTACATCTGGAGTCTAATTCTGTTCCTGGGAAACAGGAGACCAGAAAAGAACGCTGACAGAGGTGGGTCTCCAGTACCTGCCCAGAAGCCAAACCTGGAGGAGGGCAAGTGGCGTGAGACAGGAGAGAGATCCTGGAGGGTTCCAAGAAACGCCAGAGCTCTGCTTCATGGCTACCTGCTAGGCTTGCCTTGTCACTGCAGAAGGGAGAAAGTACGTCCCCTAGAAAGTCACCTGTGTGAAGCCTGGCTTGATATGTCCTTATGCTGCTGCTTAGCTGACTTCACTCCCCACCCCCTTGCAGCCGATACCCAGACTTCAAAGGGTAGCAGGGGAGACGCCAGCAGACAGAGGCGCACCTCCAGGCTAGTGGTAGTGATGGCTCTATCCAGTCTCCTCTGGGGTCCGTGGTCACAGCTCCCCATGCCCCTCCAGGAAATGAGAGAGCCAGTCCAGGGGAGGAAGCACAGTGATCTGCTCTGTGACCTGCACTGTCCTCAGCACACTTCCTCTGAGCAGACTCCCAGGCTCTCTTCCCACTCCACCTTTCTTCATGTGAACTCATGGGAAGGGATCTCACAGAGTTCCCATGAAGGCATCAGAGGTCTCGTAGATTTGGGTGCCATTTTTCACACCATCAAGGCTGCATCATGATGGCTGCCCTGCTTGATGGCAGCTGGGAGTTGGGGGAGTGTAAGAAAAGGAAAGATAAATGATGGGGAGGTAGCCTCATTATCACGTGACATTTAAGGACAATTTATACCCACCACACGCCACTTCTCACTGAGGAAACCACCGTGTTGGTCAACTCCGTCTTAGCTCCTATGATTGTGTTGAGAGAATGAAAACAGATGGATCCAGTTGAGTTCTCCAGAATTTTTATCATTGTTTATCGATGCAGATGAAGAATAATGCACAGGGGATTGCTCACAGGTCCTGACTGTACGTGTGTGCATGCCACCTGTGAGTGTGTGTGAAATGTAGTTAGTGTATATATGTATGGGTGTGTGTGTGTGTGTGTGTGTGTTTGTGTGTGTGTGAGATGTGGTTAGTGTGTGTATGTGTTGGTGTAGGAGGTTGCGTTTGTGTGTGTGATATGGGTGGTATGTGTATATATGTGTGTGTGTGTGTGTGTGTGTACGTGTGTAGGATATGTTTGTGTGCATGATATATGGGTAGTATGTGTACATGTTTGTGCATGTCTATGTGTACATGTCTGCATATGTATGGTGTGTGTATATGTGATGCATTTGTATGTGTGTGGGTGGTATCTATATGTGTCTATATATGTGTGACATATGTGTACATGTGTGTCTGTACGTGTATGTGTGTATAAGCATATAGGTATGTTGTGTGTACACATATATGTGCTACATAAAGTATATGTGTGTATATATTTGTATGTGTATGTATGTGTGGCGTGTATGCATTTTTGTCCATTCTCTCCCCACTCTCACTTAGATATCATGTTTTACAGAGTCAGGATCAAATTCTTGTGTGTGTTTCCAGTCACAATGGGACTCTGGATGACCTCACTCCAACCTGCTAAGAACCTAGCCTGAGTGAGGCCTCCACGGAACCAGAAGGAGGAAGGAGAGGAAGGATGAGGGAAAGGGAGCACCCTCCAGAAACTCCGAAGCTCCAGGTGGGGACCCAGCTTCAGGAAGCTCCGGAGCGAAGTGTGTCCATGGACCTGGGAGATGGGGAGAGGTCATCTTCATCAGAACCCTGGCAAGTTCTGTACCACCGCCCCTGGAGGTGCAGACGGGACTCTAACTCACTGTGATGCCGGTTCACATTCACAGCTGAGCTCCCACGACTTCTGGAAAGCTGTCTGGGGTCCTCCTCCTGCCCGCATGTTAAGGCTGAGGATGTGAGCTCCAAGTTGCCTGTCAGTTCCCAGGGTGTCCCAGATGCAGCTCCTGACAGGTCTCGAGCTGAATTCCATGTGTTTCCCCTCTACCTGACAGATGCTGGGAGGCCATGGTCATGTAAGCTCCCTATGTGGGAGGGAGACCGAGCATGCGACCCCACAGAGGACCTGCTCAGCACACAATATGGCATGTGCCCTGTTGTGGAATATTATTTTAAGGTGTGTTACATTTGTTTATGCTGTGTAACATTTGTTTAACAATGCAAAGATGTGTTGTATTCCTTTATGTTGCGTTTGTTTAATTCTGTGATGCGGTGCTACTCTACCCGTGTAAAGCACCTGATGGTGTAATAAAGAGCTGAGTGACCAATAGCTAGGCAGGAGAAAGGACAGGCAGGGCTGGCAGGCAGGGAAAATAAATAGAAGGAGCAAGAAAAGAAGGGACCAGCCCCCACAACTATACAACTAGCAACAGAATAAGAAAGAAGTAAAGAAAGGTATATAGAAATAGAGAAAGATAAAAGTCCAGAGGCAAAAGGTAGACAGGATAATTTATGTTAAGCAAAGCTGGCTAGAAACAAGCCAAGCTAAGACCAGCCATTTATAAGAAAGAGCAAGCCTCTATGTGTATTTATTTGGGAGCTGGGTGAAGGGCCCCCAAAAGAGTCAAAAAGTAAGAAAGCAAACAACTACAGTTCCCAGAGGACCTGGGGGAGACAAAGCATGTGACCCCACAGAGGACTTGCTCAGCACACAATATGGCATATTCCCAGAGGACCCAGCTGGGGTCCCACAGCCAGCACTGCCAGAGGCTACCTCACTCTCCTGATCAGGATCACCCATACTGCCATCTGTGGAGAGGCTGCTGAGTCACTTGGCTTCCAGTGCCTGGAGATTGCATTTTCAAACCCTATTGCCAGCCTTGTGGTCCCCACAAATCCACATCAGTTTAGACGGCTCATCTGCCGTGGAGTATCCAGTCAGAGCATCCTCTGCTGTGCTGTGACTGACAGGTACTGTTGACTCTGTCCCTTCTGCCAGACAGCCACTCCAGCTCTTGCAGAGCCGAGCAGATGGCGAGTTAAGGAGCAGCCACAGCCCAAGCTGCAGAGCAAGAACCGGTGCTGGGGGCTGCTGCAGAACAGAGCAGGTAACCTGCAGGCTCAGGGACTGAACACCAGCGAGGGGGTGACAAACATCTTCAGGAAGACCTCGTAATCTCCAGACCAAGGTAAAGCCACTGCCCAAGGACAGAGACGAGAAGATGGCCAAAGGACAGAAACAATGCCTCCATATGGGAGAGGGGCCGGTGAGCAGGGCAGGGAGCCCAGCAGTTTGTGCTTCCAACAGTGAAATGAAAGAGGAAGCCCAGCCAGGAGAAATTAATTAAAGCATAACTTTCATGATACCGTTCTGTGCAAACAGATCCAAGGCCAGGGAGCTATGGAGTGCTAGAAAATTACACTGGGGACCATCGGAGAACTTGTAATTTAATGAAGGAATGACCAAGTGAGCATCAGGAAAGGTACCAGAAATCCAGCACCAACACAGTGGGGGGACTCCCCAGAGCTGAGAGGAGCCAAGCAAGGAGCAAGAAATTGAATGCCATAATCCTGAGGGAGGCCCTGTCATGTCACTCGGCAACTTGTTTGTAAAACAGTCAGTGCAAACAAGAGCCATAGTCCCCAAACAATGTTCTTCCCTTAATCTCCTCCTGACAAAATGTTTGTGTTCTGTTCCACACCATCAGCTCGCTGTTTCTTCATGTTGTCATGGAATCGACATCCTTTACAAGGTCATCATTGCTGTCACATTTGGGTTTGTAAATCAGGAAGACTTTGCATGGGCACCTCCTAGGGCCACCCATGTAAGGCCCAGGAAGGTTTGAGATTAGAATCCACGCTCTAGACTTGCCTTTATTCACACAATTACTGAGCATTTGCTGGATCCCTGATACTGTTAAGCTAGAGGACTGGCAGCCAAGGATGGCTGGTAGCCTAGCAGTGGCCTCTGAGAATGTCAACCTTGGGTTCAGTGCTAGCCCTAGAGAGCTGCCCCAGTGGGAGGGGAGAGTTGAGGAGCCTCAAAATCAAGGACCCACACACAGGCCAAGGAAATAGCAACTGTCCCATCATAGGAACATCTGTCCCCATGGCTGAAGTAAATGACAGCCTTGTGGATCCACTGGGGTCCAGAACGAGTGGTGAGCATGAGGAGACCATGTACCTGACAGCAACACCACAGATATCAGGCCGTGAGAGCGAGCATGGCCTGGAAGAGAGCAACCAAGTCAGACAGACACCGTGGAGAGGGCCCTGAGTGTGGGGTGTGGGAGCACAGTCAGAGGAATAAAGCTGAGTGTGCATGAAGGGGCAAGAGCTCTATTACATCAAAGACTTGAGAGATGGCTCAGTGGCTAAAGGGCTTTCTGTGAAGTCCAGATGCCCAGCACCTATTTAAAGGCCCAGTAGGAAGGCAGATGCCCAGAGCAAGTTGGTCAATAAGACCACCTGAATCAGTGAGCTCTGAGTTTGATTAAGAAACCCTGCCTTGACGAATAAGGTAGAAGGGCAATGGGAGATGACTCCAACCTTGGACCTCCACATGCATGCATGCATATCCCCACACATGCACAACACACACACACACACACACACACACACACACACATCGCATACACATACACAACACACACATCTCATACACATACACAACACACACATGTGCATATGCACACCACACACACACACACACACACACACACACACACACACATACACACATACACACACGCACGCACATGAAAATGGGTAAAAGAATACAAGAACAATTATCTCCAAGAAGCATCAATGAGTTATGTGCAGAGTTACAGATGTAGGGAACCATTTCCCAGCAGTCCAGTCTGAGACACAGGCTGGAGCCACTGTCCTCCCCACTGGTTTCACTCATCCCCAGTGCTCTCCAGTGCTCCCCAACCCTTTCAGGCATTTCTCTAAAGGAGTTCAATGACAGCCCCTAAGCTGCATCTCAGCTTGGTTCATGTGACAGTCACAGAGCCCTCAGCCTGGGTGTTCAATCCTGGACCCTCTTTGGCCAAGCAAAGACCTACAGGGAATTCCCACAGAGTGAGGGCACCACGAAGCAGGTGCATTGTGTGTATAAGGTGTATCCATTGTGTGGAATACCTTGTCAGGCCTGCTTTGGTCAGCCCTGCAAGGCCCCTTGTATCTTCTGCCTCCTAAGGACAAATGGGCCCCTGGGGTTGTGGCCAATGTGGTTAGTCACATAAGAGTCAGTGCCTTTGGTGAGGTGAATATAGAGCAGTCCCCCCGGGGATGTTCTTAAGATTCAGTTGACCCCACCTGTCCCAACCCCTTCCTCAGCTACAGCCAACTAAGTTCAAAGGCAGTGGCCTACCCAGGCCCTGCCGAACATGCTCAGAGCTCTCTCAAGGTCCAAAGATGTCACCTCTACATATATGCGAAGCTCCCTGCTCATTCAGGACCTCCATATTTAAACCATGGGCTGTGGTCATCAGAACCCACTGAAAGAGTTTCTCATATTCTTTGGGGAAGGGCTCCCTGTCCCCCTGTCCCAAGGTATTAGTCCAGACTTCAGACTTATGACTAACTGTTGATCTACAGTAGATTCCCGTAGTCACAAAAGAAGCAAGTGGGAACATGGTTTAGCCTGCACCTTTGGCCCCCAGGTTCACACTGAGCAACATCAAGCCCATCAGACCCAAGCACATCACTTCACACTAGCAGGACACAGAACCCCTGAGTGCTGGTGCCCAGGCCTTCCCTGCCTTTCCTGAACCTACCATGTGAAGAATCTCCTGCTTTCTCTGCTTTCCCTCTATCAGCTGGAGGTCACTCTAACAGTGTGGAGACGCTATGGACTCAGACACTGCCTCCCTCTGCTGTGCCCAATGTTACCCAGCTCTAGTGTCTCCTGACTCCCTTTCATCTTATTAGGGTGTTCCAGTTCCCCTAACTAACCCAGTTTACCCATGAGGAAAAATGACCCCAAGGATGTGTGTTGTGGGAATTTGGCCATTCAGTTTTAATGACCAATGGAATGGAAAGGGTTGGCCAAATGGGCATGGTCTTCTCTGAGGATATGTGATCCTTTAAGAAGCGAGGGGGGGTCACTTGCCCCTTGGAGAAGACCATACCCATCGGGCCAACCTGCTCCATTCCATTGGTCATTAGATAGAAGGGCCAAATTCCCACAACAGATGTGCCTGCTTTCTCTTAGACCCAGCAGTTCTGCTTGGCCTGGTCACCTCTCTGTCAGCATTCATTCTGCTCAGACAGCAACCGGTCATGTCCCTCTGTGGCCCCTGGGCTGGTGCCTGCCTCACAAAGATGCACTGGGCTTACATAAAAACCTAGTATCTCATAAGAAAGAGGATCATGGAAATTACACAGCCAAGAACTCATCCCAGACAGAACTGAAGGTGTAAGGTTCCTCCTTCAGCCATTGGGCAAGGGCTCGGAAAACAACAAAGGGGTTAGACACTTGACACGCGGTCAGATTTATGGGAAAAGACAGACCAAGGACTCACCCAAGTCACCTTTATGAGCCCCTTGACAGTCCACCTGGTGACCTGGAAAATTCTAAAGTAACATTTTCCTACAGGTGCATCTTCCTTCCATCTCACTTTCTCCTTTAGTTTGTGTAATTTCTCCATGGAATTGTGGTCAGGAAACTCAACCATGCACCCCACCAGGGTGACATGGCCAATGAATAACAGAAGTATTAAAGTGGTCCCGTATCATTATAATGGAGACCAAACCATGTCATATCCCTTGATGACACCACAACTGTCATAACATCACAGGACACATCCCAGGTTTGTAGTGATGTCCTTGTTAACAGACCCACAGCACCATACCAGGTGTTGAGCAAAACAGCCACACAGTCGTGATCATGCATCACACCAGATCATGACAGCTGTGACATGTATGTGAGTTCATTGTACTATCATTTTTATCATTACTTGAAACTCTTTCTACTTATAAAACACAGTGTGTTTACTGTCAAATGCCCCTTCCATTATGCCAACAGCAGTCTCACACGTCTCTTTACTGTGTCCAGACAGTGATGAGCCTGAGTCCTGCGGCATTGATAAAGAGACCAAGTTGCCTGATAGTAGATTTCTCTCACTAGGCAATATACAAGAGTGTGTGTGTGTGTGTGTGTGTGTGTGTGTGTGTGTGTGTGTGTGGTCTATGCTTCTCTATGTATTTCTGAGCACAGACTCAGATTTTTCTAAGGAACACAGTGGCTTTGGTGGTGCCTCACTCAATCATGCTCATCCCTACATTCTCTGGGTCTCCATGCATCTCGGCCACTTTGAATCCAGGAGGCTTCTAAGATATCCCCCATGCAAGTTCTGCTGGAAGGATGGGTAAGCATCCTTCCCTCTTCCAGAGACTACAGAGCCACCACTGTCCTGAGTTGTCTTAGGTAGAGTAAGGAGATAAAATTTCTCTTTTGGAGAAAAGAGTTAGTTCCACCTTAAGGACGTTGGCAAGGCACCCATATTATCTTTAACCTGTGTTCATCAGTAAGACAGGCTGCTCCTTTGACTGTACCTCAGAGACAGAAAAGACACAATGGCAGCCTCCTCCACTGTGTGGCGGTCATTGTGCATTCCATGGCTCTTCCAAGCTGTGGTCATGCTGCAGCAGATGCCTGGGCATTGTTGGGAGTACAAAGGCATAAATCTTTCGTCCAAGATCCCATGTGTTCTGAGGGGAGGCACTAGATAGATATAAATAATTCACCAAGAGTAAGTGCTAAGTGCTGGAAGAGAGAGCCAGGTGGAGTGCTCTCTAGGTCAGAGGAGGGCAAACGTGAGGACAAGCATGTTTCCTCTCTGCCAAACCCTTCCAGAAGCTTCTCAGCTCACTCATCTAGTAAAAGCTGAAGTCCTCGGTGACTGATGTGGCTTGGACTGCCCTACTTCCCACTGTCTTCCTCGCCTTTCTCCACATGTTGCTGCCTCTTTGATGCTTCTCCAGGCTGTCAGACAGGTTCCCACAACAGGGCCTCTGCACATGCTGTTCCCTCTTCCCTGGTGCTCCCAGGCCATCCTCCACTCCCACAATCCTCATTCATAGCGCTTCTTTGAACATGCTGCTTAAAATCCCCCTCCCTCCAAACATCTCTTCCTATTCCTAACCCTATTATCCTTTTCCCAAAGCATGTGTTACCAAACAAAACATATTTTCCTTTTCTAATAGAATTCAAAGACAGCAGCAGCATTTTCATGACTGTTTCTTGGTGTTTGGGGCATACAGAATTGTTGTTAGCGATCAATTTCTTTGGTTGTTGGGTTTCTGAGAGGCAGTTTTTTTTCCTGCTGCTGTGGTAAAATACTGACAAAAGCAACATAATGGAGTGCGCTGGTTTGTCGTAGTCACCTGGAAGGGAGTCTCAGTGAGGGACTGTCTAGAACAGGTTGGCCTGTGGGTGTGTCTGTGGAGGGCTGTCTCCGTTGTTATTTATGGGAGAAAGACCTGCCCACTGTGGGTGGCACCATTCTCAGGCTTGGGTCTTGGAAAAAGTGACTGAGTATAGGCATGCATGTATCTGTTCTTTCTCTGCTTTTAACTAGCTGATTCAAGTTCCTGCCTTGACTTCTCTGAAATGATGGATGTTATTCTGAACTGTAAGTCAATAAACTCCTTTCTTCCTGAAGTTGCTTTGTTGTGGTATTTTATCACAAGGATGGGAAAGAAAACTAGGACAGGAAAAAGGATTGTTTGTTTGTTTGTTGCTCATATGATTCAAGGGTATAACCCATCTTAGGGTGGAACTCAAGACACCGGGAAATAGCAATGAATGGACGCTGTTGTTCAGCTCCCTCCCGCTACTTACACAGTCCAGGATCCTAATTAGGGGATGGAGTCGCCCACAGTGGACAGCTCTTTCCAACTCAATTAATGCAACAACTGACAGGCAATAAAGATGACCCCTGATGGGCATGCCCAGGGGCCCATCTTCTGGGTGAGTTTAGATCTTGTCGGTTGGCAATAACACAGACCATCACTCTGGGAGGAGGCAGTTTGCTGAGAAAGCCAGGGCTATTGCCAGTGCTGGTTCCATCACATCATATCTCTACCACAAATGTAGACCACATTCACACCCCTGTTCAGCTAGTGGCTGAAGCAGCTGAGGAATTTGTCAGAACATCAGCACTTCCACACACTGGGCCCTGGAAGGATGACCCTGAAGCACAGGCATTGCAGGGATTTTTATTTGTCTAGTTTTGTTTTAATCATTTTATTTTTTGGCATGTGTATGTATGTGTTTATGTTGTGCACTATTGAGGCCCGAGGTTCAGGTCAGTCGTCTTCCTCCATATTCTCCTCTTTACCCTCTGAAGCAGGGTCTCTTTGTGAACCCAGACCTTGCCAATTCTGGTGTCAATTTGCCTGAGGGACCTCCTGTCTCTGCCTCCTGGTTTCAGGAATTGCAGACAGCCACCAAGCTCAGCAGCATTTATGTGGCTCTGGGTATCTGATCTCTGGGTGTCTGGTCCTTTAGCTTCTGTGACAGCTACTTTAGCTACTGAGCCATCTTCCCAGCCCCCATTAAAGGGTTTTATTAGACAATAGAGACACAGCTTAAGCTCAAACTCAGCCTATGTGCTCTAACCAGAGGTTTATTTCAGCATCTCTTGAGACCTTCTCTCGTACCTTCATGAGACTTGTAGCCCACAGCTAGTTTGTGGTCCATGGCTGTGCATGTCAGAATCACAAGATCTCCATATGATCCCCTGCGGGTGGTTGTCCTAAAGAGCCCAGTCAGCGTTCTGTAGGGAGAGAGTCCGGTGGGGGATTCCCTGTAAGGGAAGCAGACCCCTGCAGCTCAGACACTTTTAGTTTTGCACATTCCTTGTAGGACTGTTTCTCACAGTGAGGAAACATGGGACAAGGAGAAAACAAGTTTGCTGCCTGTGGGGATTGTTGCTGCTATGAGCAGTTGGCTTTGTGATTAGACCCTGGGCGTCTCTAAACATGAGTAAGAAAACCACATCATTCCCACACCTGAAATCCCAAATTGTTGGCACACCGTTTGATGTGCAAGTATCTATGGGTTTGAGTATAATATAGAGTGCATGCTGCAAAAGACTGCTTTTATTTCAAAATAAGAGTGTAGTGGGCTATTATCATGTGACAAGGATAGAATAAGCAAGAGCAGACATGGTTCCAGTTAGAGAGAGAATCCAGAGAGAGATGGGGTGGGGAGAAAGAAAGCGTTCAAATACCACCCAAGAGCAAACCATAACAAAGACTCCACAGGCCTTTGAGAAGTGCTTGGAGCTACTTTCAGGGTTCCAGACCAAAAAGGATGGCCAGGAGCCAGCCTCCACTGTGGTTGACTTGTGCCCCACCCTAAATTCATGTGGAAGTCCTAATCCCCAGTGTCAACCTCTGAGTGTGACCTTACTTGGAGCCAAGGTCCTTTCAGATGATCTAAAAAAGTTTAGATCATATTGTCTGAGGTAGGGTGAGTTCCTCATCCAATGTCCCTCCAGAAGGCACTTTGAACACACATAGGGAGGCTGCCTTCATGTAACAACAAAAAAAGAGATTGGGGCCATGTAGTGGCTACTGCTTGCTGTCAGGCCATCAGAAGACAGAAGGGAGGCCTGGACCAAGTTCTCCTCAACTCTGCTCAGAGTTTGAGCTCAGACATTTTACCTGCATGCTATGTGGCTATAGATGCTAAGTTCCATGTTGGGGACACTTCGTTACAGCATCCTGGGATACCATACCACCTTTCTTACAAATGCTGAAAAATGTAAGGGATATTCAGAAGGGAGGAAGAAAACATATATAGATGATAGAAGCATGCCTGAGGTCCAGAGAAGATAAGAGAGGCCAGCACAGAATCTCCATGAGACTGGAAGGCAGATGGGCCTGATGCCAGGGCCAGACATGGTAAGAGACTAGGCTCTCTACTGAGTACCACTGAAGAGGGGTAACACTGGTGGTGAGTCCTATGTCACATTGGAGAGTAACGAGGTGCCCAGAAGTCTAGAGTCCTGAAGGCAGGCCAGGAATCCTATGTGACAGTCAGTTGATCTGGGAGAAGAGAGAGGGAATAAGAAAGGATGGTTAGGAGGAGTAAGGAGGAACAGGAAGGAATGACATCATCTTGGATTCTAGGGTGAGGACCTGGGAGAGAGGGGGCTCTGAGGGAGCTGTGGAGTCAGTGGAGAGCTAGGATGTGTGCAAACCAAGAAGAGAAAGCTGGTCCCCAGTGAGTGGAGAGTTTGGGAGAACAGGATGATGTTAAAGGT